>PVIC010003913.1:0-11636 GCA_004025085.1 Thryonomys swinderianus | reverse complement strand
AAAACCTACATCATAAGTAATTTATATACATGAATGCCACTTGGACTTAGCAATGTAGAGATTGGGGAAATTTCACTATCAACATTTACTAAAAATGTTCAAAGAGAGCTAATGAGGCACTGACTGGAATACTTAAATACATTTTTAAAAATCTACCCTCTGCAAAGGGTATGTACAGGGCTTGAAATGTCAAGAAAGAATATCAGTTTAATTTTTTCAAAAAAGTGTACTTTTTTATATCTTCAAGTGTATCTAGGTATAAGTAAAAAGGAGAAAATATAGGGAAGAACTCTTTTAAACAGAAATAAATGACTTTTAGAGGCTGAGACAACTTACTCAGTGAGAGCCTTTCTCAAAGTTTTAAAGTAGACTGAGAGTATGGCTTGTTGTTATGGCTGTAAGTTTAATCTCCAGTACCCTACAAAACATAAATAAACAAATGGAGAGCCTCTCATACAGAAATTCTGGCTCTGTTATTTTGGGAGAGTGTATCCTGTTTTTGGAAATGTGTAGTGTGAGTCTCAGCAAGGTATAGGAAATGATAAAGTTGAAGATGAAAGCAAAGAGAGTATTCCATTTAGGCTTTTTAAAAAAGTTAACAAGACAAAATAGTCATGACAATTCTTGGAATGACTGAATTATGTCCAATGAAACACTGACCAGTAATGCGAGGAATGTTTGGTCAAGGAGTACGGTGAGAGTATTTTACTTCAGTGAGTCCTAGTGTAGCTACACTATGGGGAAGGTAACCAATGGATTTTGGAAGTTTTTATTTCTTTTTGTTTTTGTTTGTTTCTCTGTTTTTAAACCAAGATCATTCTCAGTCTGATGCTCAAGTTATAGTTTCTGTTTGATTCACTCCAACATGGGGCCTTCCACTGATTTGGATTCATGTGAGTGAGTTTGGACCACTTTTAATTCCTGTGGTAGTGCTTTCTTGAGGTGAGCTAATCAAAGTAGCTTATGACAGTGTTTCTATGCAGGATAACTGTAAGCATTTCAATGCACAAGACAAACTCCTTATTTACATGAACAGATTAGTATTTCAGTGTCTTCCTCCTGCCAAGTTCACTTTAGGAACCAAGAACTAGTTTATACTCATTTTAGAACTGAAAGCTTCACTCAAAACTTCTTGTTCCTAAATGAATAAGAATAAGCAATTAAGTCCTGGGCATTTTTCAAGGTTAAAATTCTGGCCCCTTTCCAGAATTTTGCAGTTAAGTGAACTCAGTCAGCTCTATTTAAAGAACTTACCTTGGTTATCTGTACTTTGTTACTCTGAAAGGGCTTTTTTCTTTTTTTTGAGACAGGGTCTCGCTTTGTAGTTCAGGCTGGCTCTGAGCTCACTATGTAGTCTAGGCAAGCCTCAAACTCAGCAAACCTCCTGTCTGCCTCCTGAGTGCTGAGATTACAGGTGTGAGCCACTACTCCCGGCACTGTGGTATGTGGTATTGATTGCTGGTGGGTGTGAGTCTCCACGCCCAGCATTGTATGTGGTTTCCGGGGATCAAACTCAGGACTTGCGCTTGTGAGGCAGGCGCCAGAACCACTGAGCTAACCCTCTGGCCCCTCTGAAAGGGATTTTTATACAAAACACCAAGTCATTCATGAAGAATAACATTGTAGGGGTAGAGGGCCACAGAAAAAACATGGGACAAAACCCAGTGACTAACACTGTAAAATCATCACATGATTATCTCTGACTGATGTAAGGCTTATCTATGGCTGTAGATTGTAAGATCGCCATGTTTATCTGTGTACCATGTACTTGAGAAAAATGTGCCCTATTGGATCATTATGAAAGTGTTACATTTACTTATGCTGACCTTGTGCCTTTCCTGGAAACAAGGTCTAAGACCCTAATTGGCCTACACTATCAATCATTGGAAGTTATTTTTTAGAAACCAGCTCACCCCTATAAACATGTAGCATCAGTCTGCTGCTAAGATGACTTACTTTTTGTTTTCTCTTTATTTGCCACACTGTAAGTAAAACTTCTGCTTCCTATTATACCAGTCTTGACTCCCCCATTTCTCACTAGGAGCCCCACTTCCCTATTCTTCACTGAAGTGAGGGGAAGGAGCAGAATCAGAGGACACCCAGAGACCTCCCCACTCACAACACGGACACTTGTTCTGAGTCATCCAAAAGGAGTGGGACAAACATTGCACACTGTATATTGTATAGCTAAGCTCCTGATGGCACCCTTACTACTCTCCTCCACTTTTTGACTTTCAGAGCAACTATTTTAAAATATTCCCTGTCATGCATAATGCTTCCTCATCCTCAGTCTAGACCTGACCCTTCTGGACATCTGCTTCACCTACTTGCCTCCAAACAAGAGCAGCTGTCTCTCAGTATTCTCTTCTTAGCCAATTCTTGAGATTCTGGAGAATAAAATCTTCTACCTCAGCACAGTAATTGGAACAAAAACTGCCTTGGAAAGACACTCTTTGAAATGTATGAAATTTGATAGAAGAAACAAACATTGAATGGGCTTTAGTTTTGTGTATGCATTAATTATTTAAAATGTAAAAATAATGTACTGAGGGAAATAATTATTGGAACTCTTGAAGTTGCCAGTATGTAGCCCTATCACAAGTAAAAGGGAAGGACTCTGACAAAAATTTCAAAAGATTTTGAAAAACGTTAGGTAACAAATGAATATTTATAAATTTGTTACATATTATTTATTTCAATATTAGGGGTAGAACCCATGGCCATATGCCTGCTACCAAACCCTCTACTTCTAAACTATACCACTCTCATTCTTTTTTGAAACAGGATCTCACAAAGTTGGCCAGGATGGCGTTGGAATTGAAATCTTCCATATAGAAGACTCCTAAAACAGTTCCAATCTATGTTAATTTCAGTAGTTTATTAAGGTTACCCAAGCAAACTAGTTATAAAAAGGCAGGCAAAGTAATTTAACCCAGCTGTAGTGATTATTTTTCAGTACAAACTCTCATTTGCAGGTGTTGAATGTCATTGTAAATAAGGCTTAAGGGTCACTTGAAAAAGCAATAAATTAAATGAGGATGGGAAGGAATACAAATGATGTTATGTCATGAAATGACATTTCAGTAAAAACAATCTGATTAGATTAAGTTGCTAGACTTCAAACAAGTTAGAAAGAAAATAACAGTGTATTTTAGAAAACAGTATTGGATTATTCAACAATGGCTTTATTGATGGCATAAACTTCTATGTCAAATATGAAGAATTTTCCTGACCTGTGAGAATAGAAAATTATGTATATTCAAAAAATTAATCTGAATTATAAAATACACAGGCTTCAAATTTAAGTATATTTTAGTATACTGTGAATAATTTCATAAATTATGTTTATTCATTGGTCATATGAAGGCATATAATATATGCCTTCAAATATGATTATGTGATTAAATAGATAAAATCAGTCTTGTAATAAGACATTTGAGTATTACTCCATAGCAATCATTTGCATATTTAAAGTGGACAGAATATTTTAAAGAGGATCTTCTTGTTTGGAAAATACATTATTGGATCCCTAACCTCCAGGCACTTATGCTATCATGATGAGCACCTTATTTGATAAGGTGACTATTTGATTCAGGACCTTTGATAGTGGAGAAGTTTGCACCTGAGAGAAAAGAAACAAGAAGGAAAGACAGAATCTAGAACCACGTGAAGATATGTGCAAGACTCTCCAAGGGGAAAAGAGCCAATGCACATTCTAAGAAATGAAGAATCCAAAGAACGAGAAAAGAACAAAGATGGATCACAGTATTTTGGGTTTCCATGTGCTACAGTGTCAGTCTCTTCCAAGTCATCCATCAGCCCTGAAAATTCTCATATGCTTTGCATTGAGCCTAATTTTTTGTGGATGGGAGATGCTTTGCATTTTAGTTGACCCTGGATCTGAGGTTGAAGGACACTGGAAACCAAAATGTTCTTAACAGTGTAGACTTTCCCAAATTCCTCCCTTTGTCTTTGTGGAAGGGTCAGGCTCACAGCTTCTTTGAGCACAGGTCAGGTCAACCTCTCCCAGATCCCACAAGAAGGAAGACCAAATGACACTGGGCTGTGATCACAGGAGATTGAAAACACTAGAGCACTCTCTAAACTAAGACGTTGTTAGTCTCTGTCCAATAACTTGTATCAAAATTTACTTCTGATACAAATTTTGTGTCTTATTCAATATAGTAATATTTTTAGAAAATTAAATTTGAGGCCTGTGTGTTTTATAGTTCAGATTAATTTTATCTTACCATATTTGAGGTCTATTTTCAAATAAATTATATTCAAGTAACAAATTGTTAATTTTGAAACAAGTATTCATGAAGTTAAGATAGACTCACATTTTTATAAAGATAAGCTTGTTACTGGGCTGGAGGGTTAGCTCAGTGGTTCTGGCGCCTGCCTCGCAAGCGCAAGGTCCTGAGTTCGATCCCCGGTACCACATATAATGCTGGGCGTGGAGACACTCCCACCAACAATCAACACCGCATACCACAGTGCCGGACGTGGTGGCTCATGCCTGTAATCCCAGCACTCAGGAGGCAGAGACAGGAGGATTGCTGAGTTCGCGGCGGCTTGCCTGGGCACCATAGTGAGCTCAGGGCCAGCCTGAACTACAAAGCAAGACCCTGTCTCAAAAACAAACAAACAAACAAAAAAAAGATAAGCTTGTTACTGAGACAATGCTGGGTTTAGATCTTCCTCACTTAGTCTTACATGAAGTTTAGTTCCTATCACTAGAAACACAGACTGTGCCATTTTATAATTTAGTTATTACCCTTAATTTACAAAGAGGCATGATGAAAATTCAGTTGAATTATTTATTTTACCAGAAGCTGTTCTCTGGAATGTAAGTATAATAAGTAGTAGAAAACATCTGGTCTATAGCACTCAGGCAGCAAAAGGGTTAGGTAAGACTTTGAGGCAAATTTCATTGTTTAAATCATAATATCTTTATCATCCAACTAAAATTTTGACAATTTCTAATATTATAAATATAATCTGGCATCCATAGAAATATAAGAGCTTTCATTATTTTTACTATATGGAAGTAGCATTTTCCAAGTTTTAGGTAAGAAAATAATTACATGAAGTATCAGTATTAAGTCATTTAAAGAGGTTTAACATGTATCTATACTGAAAGCTTCCATTTAGTTTACATGGCACTGATGATTTTTTAAAACTGAAGTTAAAAACTGAATATGCTTTGCAGTTTGCTGTCCTAAAATATAAGGATTTATTTTTTGAGGAAGTTTAATATGGAGATGTGAGGAGAGGCATAATGCTACTTCCATGGTCACAATGGGTTCTTACTGGGATCCTTATGTTTTCTGTTATCTTGGATCTATTCCTGTAAAGCTTGTAGTACTTATTTTCTAAAAAAAGAATTTGAAGCCTAACTGATGACATATAATTACTGAAGTATTATTATGGCTCTTGGTATAATCCACTATAATCAAAGTTGTATACTCTCTGATTATATGTCCAATTGTTCTACCAGCCTTGAGATAGTTGCTCGGAATGTTCTTCCAAAGCAGACTTCCCCCTTATCAGTCTTCTATGAAATCTGCTTCAAGATTTACTGTAAAATTTTGATGACTTTGTCCCTCAGATACTCATTAAGTTCTATATAAATCTTGATGTAAGGGATTTCTTTTAGAATTTAGGCGTCGACTTTCCACACCAGAGAAAAATGACAAGTCAGAAAGAAACATGAGAAATAGCTCAGAAAAAGAATTTTAATGAACAAATACTGTCTTTGACCAATCTGGCTTACAGTATTTTTATTTTTCCTGCTGAAATGTTCTGCTCTTCATCTGTGAGGATTCTATTTGTCCTCAGACTTGGAGAAACATTCATAGGGTCAGACTCACATGTTATACATCTACTTCCTGTGCCTGTGGTAAATATTCGTAGTTGATCTGGATATTCTTTCTTAGCGTGTCCTCAGTGTGACACTACATAAATTACTATCCTTTTTATGTTTTGTAAAATAAGTATTACATTCCAGTACTTTGGCCTGCACCTAGGACCCAACTTAATAATCAATAAATAAGCCTTTGTAAAGTATCCAGGGATACTCACAGAAACTAGTGTTCTTTTTGTTTTCCTTAGAAAACCGAGAGACAAACATACATTTGATTCATCAGCCATCTCAATCTGCCTAGGCTACCATAACAAAACACCAGAGACTGTAATTTAGCAGATGCTTGGTTTTTCATAACTCTGGCTCCTAGAAAGTCTAAGACTAAAATCAGGCAGGGTTCAGTTTCTGGTGAGGCTCTCTTCCTGGCCACTTCTCACTGCGTCCCCACATAATGAAGAAAGAACAACCACACTCTCTGATGTATCCCGTTAGAAGGACTATTTCTATTAGAACAGGTCCCTACCTGTGTCATCTTATCTCACCTTAATTCTATAGGGAATTTATCTCTGATATAGTCACATAGAGGCCAGGGAGTCAACTCATAAACTGGAGGGAAACAATTCAGTCCATAACATTTTATATATTGGGCCCCCAATCCGGAAAGGACTGACAGTCATGTCAGCAAATCTCCACATGGGTACTGGAACAAAATTTGTTTTTATTTTGCTGGGACAGGTGGCTCTGGAAGGTTTGACTCAGGACTGTCCAGAGCTGTTTAGTGTAGGTCTTATGCTACTAGGAGAAGTCATACTAGATTTTGAGCAAAGTGATGCCAAGAAACTTCAGTTAATGGCTCAAAAAAAAAAAATAGTGCATTCTAGCATTGAAGGATGGCTGGACATGTGAGGATCAGGCCTAGGCTTACTTCCTTACAGTGACCCTCTTGGAAATTCTACAGTGGAAGGCAACAAATTTTTGAAAGATCCTTCCAAAGAATGGTGAAGTTCAGAATGTAATAGACATCATGAAATCTTACACAGGAGCAGATGTAATTAATGATATTGTCTGCATCTTACATAGGTCTGTAGTCAAAAAAAGAACCCTGTCAAATGGCAAAAATAAGGTAGCTCAGTATATGCAAAGGATGGAAAATTTCTCTTCCTTTCTCTTCAACTCCCTGTTCCTTTTTCTATCTGCCTTCTCCTCACTTTCTTCCTCTTCTCTCTTCTAATTTTCTTTCTTTCTTCCTCTTCCTTGTCCCTTGCTTTTTTTCTCCTTCTTTTAGAATGTTTTAGAGAAATACTTGGCTAAATATTAGGGAAGACTACCTTTTTGTTTTTTATAGTTTATTTTTATATTTATTGGTACATTGTATGTACACATCATGATCACACTCATTATTAGGAATTTGTACCAGTATATGACACAATTTAATTCTCATTTTTCCCCTCCCCTACCCACTCCACACCCCCTAAATACATAAGCATTGTTTCCCTTTATTACATCACATTTTTCTTTACCCCTCATTACTCCTCCAAAATATTCCCTTTGAATATTTTCTATTTCATAATATCCATCATACATTCTAGAACTCATTAACATCTTTAGTTTCTCATACCAGAGAACATGTATGATATTTACAAACCTGTGACCTATTTATTTCACTTATGAGTATGTCCTGAAGGTACGTCTATTTGAGTATAGATGACTCAAACTTATCATTCTTTAAGGCATAGTAATACTCCATTTTATAGAAAAACCACATCTTCTTTATCCAGAGTCCAGTTGGTGGGCATTTGGGTTGTTTGCAAGATGGAACCATCACAAACTGAGCTGCTATGAATGTGAGTACACAAATGACACTATGATATGATTCTTTTAATTTTTTTGTCTCTATTCCTAGCAGGACAATAACAGGGTCAAATGGGACCTCTAATCCTAGTTTTTTTTTAGGAGTCTCCACACTGAATTCCATAGAGGTTGTGCCAGTCTACATTCCTACCAACAGTGAAGAAGGTTCCTTTTTCTCTGCAGCCTCACCAGCATTTGTTGCTGGCTGATTTTGAGATAGCAGCCATTCTTTGTAGAGTGAGATGAAATCTCAGTGTTGTTTTCATCTGCATCTCTCAAATGACCAAAGGTATTGAACATTTCTTCATATGCTTCTTGGCAGCTTTTACTTCTTCCTCTGGAAAGTGTCTGTTCATTTCAGCTGCCCATTTTTGAATTGGGTCTTTAAATTTGGGGGCACTGATTTTTTAAGCTCTTTATAAATTTTAGATAGTATGTCTTTGTCTAAGAGACAGCTGGTAAAGATTCTTTCCCAATTTGTTGGTTGTTTTTTCATTCTGCTGGTGATTTCCTTTGCTGTGCAGAAGCTTTTTAATAAAAAGAGATTCCATTTGTTCATTTCTTCTGCGAGATCTCATACTATAGAGGTTTTGTTCATAAAGTCTTTCCTAAGACAGTGTCTCCAAGAGTTTACCTAAGCTGTTTTTCAGCAGGGTTAGTATTTCTGTTGTTACACTTAAGTCTCTAATCCACTTTGATTTTAGTTTTGTGTGCAGTGACAGAGATAGGCCTAGCGTTAGTCTTTGGGAGGTTAAAGCCCAGTTTTTCCAGCACCATTTGTTAAAGAGGCTATCTTTCCTCCACTGAGGATATTGGGCTCATTTGTCAAAGATGAGCTGGCATAGTGTATCTGGATTTGTTTTTGGATCTTCCAATCTCTTCCACTGATCTTCAGGTCAGTTACTTTGCCAAGGACTTCCTTCTTTTTGCCAGGCTTAAATAAAAGAACAGATTAAAAAAAATTATCTTTCTATGCTCACTTGCCTGATACCAGCAGACCTGTGCTGGACCAGGACATCAGTGTTACCTTGGGAATGAATCCACTGAGTGCCTGGGAAGAGAACAGAGGAGGCCATGCTGTGATTTTCCACTGTGTGCTGTGTTATGTAAGGTCTGTATCTTGCATCTGAGAGTGGTTATATTCAGGTCTGATTCCAACAGAATGATCACATTTCTATTTCTTGCATTTCAGGAATTTTTTTGTCGCTGTTTCAATCCTTCTGCCACTCTATCCTCCCCCATAGAACACCAACTACTCCCACTGTGTTTGGTCATTTTGAGTAACGTGGTCAGCCTAGCTCAATCCCAGTTTAACTTAGTGTATTGGCAATTAAATAAAGTTAACTTCCTCTTAAAACTACTCATTCCCAGACCTCATTTCCTTAAGGAAATTCAGGAGAATGACAGACTAAGTGAAAATTTTGGCCTGATCACTGTAAATAGATTGTCAGGCTTCCATAACAAAAGTCATAGGCTGAAAAGCATAAACTACATGAATCCGTTTTCTCACAATCCTGGCATGTGGAAGTCCAAGATCAAAGTGTCAGCAGGAGTAGTTGCTTCTGAGGTCTTGGTGTTTGGCTCACAGACATCGACCTTCTTCCTGTCTCTTCATGTATTGTCCCTGTATGTACATAAACCCCTGGCATCTCTCTCAAGCCCCTTTGGAGGACTCCAGTCATAATTAGGATTTATCCTAAAGGCTTAATTTTGACTTAATTATCTCTTTAAAGACCCTATCTCCAAATTCAATTCCATTTTAAGGTACTGGGGTTGGGACTTTAACTCAATGGATTTGAGAAAGTTACTTAATCTTTCTCAACCTCAGTTTCTACAACTGTCAAGTAGGGAGAGGAATATACACCTTATGAAGTTATTATGGAATATTAAATAGATATATTATATATAAAGATATATTATGTATATAAATGACAAAAGTAATATAACAAATCTGAGAGTTACCTACCTGTGTAAACAGTGCAAATGCTCCTTGGGACAGAGCGGACCTCCAGACCCCTTGGGGCCCAGAGGACAGCTGCGGAGCTCTGCACACATGGTACAGAGCTCACACAACTGTGCCGTGTGAGCATGTGAGTGTAAGTGGGAAACGAGGGACTTTACATAGCGGCTCTTATATGTTCCATTTCAGAGTCTCATATAACTTAGTCTAAGAGAAAAACTCTATGTAACTTCAAAAATGAAAGTCACAATCCAATTCAGGTGTTAGGAAATAAAAGCCCTTTTCTTTTAGTGAGGTTTCTTTTTCTTTTCTTTCAACACTTTAATTTTAGAATGAAACAATTCAAATTATTTCCTATTCCATAGTCTTTGGTGTGCATTTTAAAAATTGAAAAATGAAAAAGCAGGAAAGAGAACCCACTGTTAGTATAATGGGTTTCATTTTTTTCTTCTTTCTTTTTTAATCTAATGTTTTTGAAATGGATTCCCAAGGGAATAGGATTCCCTTCTTGGAAGTTGAAGTGAAACTGAAGAATTCCGCATAGAGAAGGCCACGTGATCCAAACATGCTTCTTATTTCATCTCCACAATGAAAACTTATTTTTTTCTTTGTCTTTCTCTCCTTTTTTTTTGTGACAATCCTCTGAGAAATTTAGGCATGATGGCTGGGACATGTCTATCATGACATGGCATTCTCTACGAAAAGAGAGAAGAAAAAGAGCTATAACAGAACTTGCTTTTCTTTAATGTCTCCTGACCATGCAGAGCTGGGCAAACATGCACCTACTGATATTCAGAACAGGGCTGAGCCAGGCCCATCCTTACACATGTCACCAGAGCAGCTTAATGGGAGCATTCAGGTCCAAGGCCGCTCCACAGTCTGATTCAGGGTGCAAGATATTTGGGCACAAGGAAATGTGCTGCAGTCTATAGGGAGGAGTATCTGACAGAAAAGAGAGGACCTACACTCTTAAGTTTAGTATCTATTTTCAAAACAATCTCAGGGCATTTTCAGGACATCTTGACCTCATTTTTGGAAACCTCTTTCCAGTAAAACAGCTCTGTTCCTCTGGCAGCTTATCTGAGAAGCACAGGTAGCTTTCCAAATTTCTTTCTGTCTCCCATGCATTTCTCTCATCCCCTTGTCTGCCCTAGGTCCAGGCTCCTCCTGTGAAATGTTGAAATGTCCACATGGGTCTCCCCAGCTTGGCTTAAATCCACGCTCCCACCTAGAGCTCAGTTATCCTACAGAATGTCCCATATTCTTTCTAGGTCTCATAGTACTTCCAAGTAAAATACAAGATGTCATTACATTCAAATGTCAAATAAAGCATATTTTTATTATATGAATAATGTATAGGATATATTTACTCAAAAAACTTGTCATTCTTTATTTGAAATTAAAGCTTAGTTGGACATCTATATATTTTATGTGCTGAATATGCAAATGATAGGCTTTCATACTAAGTTGAAATCTTGTTTTCTTGCTGTTTATTGTTCAGTTACTTATAGTCCCCCAACATGCAACTCAGTGTGGATTCCCCAGAGCAGACATGTGACAGGTAAGAAGTATAAGCACTTCCTTCAGAAATCACAGAAAGTGCAGACAGGCAGAGAGGAAAGAACAGGAAAGGGAAATGTGCAGTGGGTAACTGGAGCTGAATCCTATGAGTACATTCAGAGAAACATTCAGACCACTTAGAAATACCAGTAGGGGAAAGAGTATTGGGTTATTCATGTACTAAGCAGTCTCTTCTAGACTGTCATTTTTCTCATGCCATTTGCTGCTTCTCTCAAGAGAGGGAAAGGTGGTTTTCTGCCACCTGGTAAAGGAGCAGATGTGTCTACAGTGACCATGGAATCAAACAACTGATATTCTACAATGTGCTATGTTTTCAATATTTTTTGCACAATAGGCCACCAATAGACATTCAGCACTACTGCGGAATTGGCTTCCTGC
>PVIC010003912.1:0-59565 GCA_004025085.1 Thryonomys swinderianus | reverse complement strand
TTCATTCTTTCCATTTGTGTTTCCAATGTTGCTGTGTCTCATGCATTTGTGTCCCAGAAGGGCTGACTTTTTTTTTTTTTTTTTTTTGCTTTTTTGGACACAGGGTCTCACTTTGTAGTTCAGGCTGGCCCTGAGCTCACTATGTAGCTCAGGCAAGCCTCGAACTCAGCAATCCCCCTGTCTCTGCCTCCCGAGTGCTGGGATTACAGGCGTGAGCCACCACGCCCAGCATTATATGTGGTAACCAGGGATTGAACTCAGGTCCTTGCGCTTGCAAGGCAGGCGCCGGAACCACTGAGCTAACCCTCCGGCCCAAGAAGGGCTGACTTTTTAAAGACTATTTTAGCTTTTCTCTTACCGACGCTGGCCTCTGATAAATGTTCAGACACTGAGCTATAGTAATGGTCAAAATCTGGAGGAAATTCAGCTGAACAATCTGCTAAACTATTTCTAAGTAATAAACTTAAGATAATTATAATTAATAGAGTAGCTGATATGAATAAAAAACTCAGGGCTGAAGAAGTATGTGTAACCAAAAGTATATCTAAAGACAAAATTTTAGTTTTGAGGACCTGAGATTTAGCTCAGTGGTTCTGGCATTTCTCTAGCAAGAGCAAGGTCCCCGGTTCAATTCCTGGTAATCACATACAACAGTACTGGGTGTGGTGACTCATAACCACCAGCAATCAGAACCACATCACACAATATTAGGTGTGGTGGCTCATACCTGTAATTCCAGAATTTGGAGGCAGAGGCAGAGGCAGAGGCAGGAGGATTGCTGTGAGTTCAAGTTTTGCCTGGGCTACAGAGTGAGCTCAGGGCCAGCCTGAACTACGAAGGGAGACCCTGTGTCAAAAAGAAAAAAAAAATTGTTTTGAACTAGAGAACATCATAGATGGGGTGAGACAAATAATATCATATAGGGAACATTTTAACCACATTTTTATATAAAACTAAACAATACAACTGAATTTAGTCTACATATTTAGTCAAATATTTTGAAATTTACTGTAGTGGGTTACTTTACCAGGAGAAAAATGAAACACTGTCATGAATATAAACAGATAGTTATTACCTTTTAGTTTGTTTTTGGGGACTCAGGTGATCAAAAAAATACCATAGCACCAAATTCTCCGTCAAATATGAACAATATGTCTAATTGTATCTTAGAGGATTATATGCCTAAAAAGACAATTTTCTAATGGTTAGGAACTATATTAACAGTATAAATACACTTACTAATCTTTTCTCTTATATCTCTTCCATATACACAGATTTTTTTTTGTAGAAGTGAGACATGGAAAATTGAAAGACATCTATAATAAGACTGCCATTTATAAATTATTTTAAGATATATACATGACTTCATAGTTGTTTAAATAATTAATTATTGAGACAGGATCTGTCTTTGTACTTCAGGCTGGCCCTGAGCTCACTGTTTAGCCCAGGCAAACCTAGAACTCATAGAAATCCTCCTGCCTTTGCTGCCTATGCGCTGGAATTACAGGTTTAGATCAGCACACCCGGCACTGTGGTGTGTGATTCTGATTGTTGGTGGGTGCGAGTCACCATGCCCACCATGGTGGTATGTGGTTACCAGGGATCAAACTCAGGACCTTGAGCTTGCCGGGCAGATGCTGAAACCACTGATCTAAAACCCCAGCCCTGACTTTATAGTCTGATGTTTACGTTTCATGACTTTCAAAGTTAAACAGCTTCTTCAAAGTCACATCATGTTATGTAACATTAGAAAAGACACTAAAAGTATATTCCAAGTTGATCTTATTTGCTAGTGTCAGTAAGAAACATGTCTAAAGGACCTAAAGGACCATTATATTCATAGAGTTTTGATGCAGAATTTATTTAATTGCATGAGGAACGTGTGTAGGTCAGTTTTGTATTACTTTAGTTTTTAGCAAAATACAGCGGAATATAGGTAATTGGAAAATGTAGAATTTAGCTTGAACACATTAAGGACTCAAATTATGCTGCTGTATAATGAATTTGAATTGATAAGCAGGTACTTTCTGGAAATGAATTATATACTTGGTAATCTTGAAATATTTCTATTAGCAAGCAATTTCCATTTCTCCAAAGAAATCCCATTTGGATCTTCTATTCAAATCTCTGAGTGAAATATGTTAACAATAAGTCTAAAGCAAGTGCCCCAAATTAAATACTTACGAGAAAATTCAGATAATCCAAATGAATTCCGCCAAGGGAGGACTGTGAGAATTAGAAAACTTGCCTTTGTTAAGAATGGAAAGTATTATTCAGCTGGAGGTAAATTTTAGCTTTGGAAAATGTAACATCGGGGATAGAAAATACTTTAGCTTTTCCATGGGAAACAGAAATATAGAGGGGCTTTCATACTTGATCATACCATTTAATATCATCAAAGTACGTACTTAGCATAAAATATATTTTGTAATTTTACAGCACTCCTTTACCTCCTCATGATGATCTTAAATGCTTTATATTTTATTCAAATAAATACTTAGTTAATTAAACATTTACATTTGCAATTCAAAATATATAGCTCACTGAACATATTCTACTTAGACTCATGTTTCTAACTATATAATTCACTAATATAATTTCTTCATATTATATATCATCTACAAATATCTATCCATCCATCTGACTTGTCACATTCAATGTATATACACATTGTGGATATTCCATAATCATCATTCTTTCTTATTAGCATTCTTTCTTATTGGCAACAGTATGAACCCCTTGACTGATTCAACGGTGTAGAGCAGGGATAACAAAGCTGTTACTCTCCAGATAACTATGGTTTACTAGTTTTCTTAGTGTTGTTGGAATGGAATCACATCTGTCATCGTATTTTCCGTAGTTGCATGCTTGCTATACTGGTGGACGGGGATATTTGTGAACTGATCATTTGGAATACAAAGCTAAATTTATGTACCCTCTGCTAATCTTCGCTCTGTGGTAAAACACAAATATTCAAAACCTGAAACCATAACAAATCTCCTTCTCTATATCATGAAAAAACTCATTTGGCTCTTTCTATTTATTTTCACATGCCAAGTTAATTAGCAGAGTTCTTGTGAATAGTAACCTAGTCATGAATGCTATGGTGCAGCTCAAACGTTAAAATACTGATCTATTCAACATTTAAAATAATTAATTTACTCTCCATCACCTTTAAATAACTTTCTATTAAAATGTCCTAAAGTTCCTATATTTGCTTGTATCATTCCTATGAAATAAGTGAACTTGTTAATATATTCAGTTTATTGGTTTATTTAAGGAGTACACTATGATTATATTGCTAAATGGCAATTTGTGCGTGTACATGATTCTAATTTTTCCCATTGTCCTGTCCTCCCTTCACCTTCAACCCCTATATACATAAGTTTTCTTTTCATAAGTCAATTTTTAAAGAAACATTACACTTTGAATCACTTTTCACTCAATCTCATTTTTGTCCAACAGTAAAACATTCCAAACTTTCTTAAACACATATGTAAATCAACATAAATACAGAAAAGAGCAAGCATTATACACAATCTCAAACCTTCAATCATGGGCTTAAAAATCATTCACCTTTATTTTTTCTTCTTATTATTCCATCATCAAGGAAGAGCAAACTAACTTTGAGTATAAAACTAGTTGGGTAATAAACATTCAGAAAACTCAAATTCTAGATGATTCAAAAGCATTATATTGATATGGAAGTATGATACATATTTAAAATTTCAAGATTAAAAATTTGTTGATGTTCATGTTACATTTACATTCAATGAAAGAAATTTTAGGTAATCTGTTTTTCATGATTTTATAATTTTGATTTTGTAAATTATAAATTTTATCATCATCTTTATTGAAAGGTGGGTTGATAAATACTTGTATCGTATTTACTAAATTTTATTTCTTTCCATACAGAACCTAGATGAGGATAATGTTCCCAGATATAAATTTCTTGTTGTCTACCTCACAATTTTCTAAATTTTTCTCATGAAATAGTCAATTTAGTATTTGCAATTGCCTTCTAGACCTACTACTAAAATTAATTTATAGATATGGTTGTTTAAACCTAAAATTTTATTATTCTTCAGAATTCTACTAATAAACTTGTAGGATTTGAATCAAAGAAATCTGAATGTAATTTATAGAATAGTCATACATCTTTTCCTTGACTGAGTAAAATTTTAGTGAGAATATCTTCTGCTATCTATGTCAGCCAAGAAAGTGAGACTTTAAATTTTAAAAATATTTTTCCTGAATTGTCTTATTTTTATTGCTTCTGACAGGGTAAAAGTAGCTTGGTCTTATAGAAGATGACCACTGATTTTCTATATTCAGTTGTTCTATGGAATCTGGCAATTAAGTCTAGGAGTCTTTTGGCTGAGTTTTGGGGATCTTCTATGTATAGTAACACATCATTATCAAACAAGGATGGTTTATCTTTCCCCATTCCTATCTTTATTTTTTTTTCATTTTTTCTCTTGTCTAAATGTTGTGGCTAATATTTCCAGACCTATATTAAGCAGAAATAATGATGGTAGTCATAATTTTCTTGTTCCTATCTTTTTTTGTTTTTTTTTTTTTTGCTTTTTTGGAGACAGGGTCTCGCTTTGTAGTTCAGGCTGGCCCTGAGCTCACCATGGTGCCCAGGCAAGCCGCCGCGAACTCAGAAATCCTCCTGTCTCTGCCTCCCAAGTGCTGGGATTACAGGCGTGAGCCACCACGCCCAGCATTATATGTGGTAACCGGGGATCGAACTCAGGTCCTTGCGCTTGCAAGGCAGGCGCCGGAACCACTGAGCTAACCCTCCGGCCCTCTTGTTCCTATCTTTATGGTGAAAATTTTCAGGTTTTTTTTTTTTTTTTTTTTTTTTTTTTTTTTTTTTTTTTTTTTTTTTTTTTTTTTTTTTTTTTTTTTTTTTTTTTTTTTTTTTTTTTTTTTTTTTTTAGACAGGGTCTCGCTTTGTAGTTCAGGCTGGCTCTCTGCTCACTATGTAGCCCAGGCAAGCCTAGCACTCAACAATCCTGCCTCTGCTTCTGGAGTGCTGGGATTACAGACCTGAGCCACCATGCTCGACTCTGTGGTATGTGGTATTGATTGCTGGTGGGCGTGAGTCACCGTGCCCAGCATTGTATGTGGTTACTGGGATCGCACTCAGGGCCTTGCGCTTGCCAGGCAGGCACTGGAACCACTGAGTTAAATCTCTGGCCTGAAAATTTTCAGTTTTTGATCATTTAGTATGATATTAGCTGTTGGTTTTTTATAGACAGATTTAATCAGGTGGAAATAAGGACCATCTATTCCAATTTTCTATAAGGTTTTAATCATAAATGAATGTTGAATTTTGTCACATACTTTTTCTGTGTCTATTGAAATGCTCATATGTTTTTTGTCTTTGATTCCATTAATATAGTGTATTATACTTACTGTTGTTACACTTACTGTTTTACATATATAGAACCATACTTGCATCCCTGGGATGAATCCAACTTGGACAAGGTGTATGATCTTCTTGATGATTCTCTGTATTCTGCTTGCCTGTATCTTACTGAGCACTTCTGCATCTATGTCCATTATGGATATAGGTTTCTAATTCTCTTTTTAGATTGAGTCTATCTACTTTTGGAATTAAGGCAATGATTATTTCCAGGAACAAATTTTTGAATTTTGCTTCCCTTTCAATTTCATTAGAGTTTGAGAAGTGGTGGAATTATCTCTCCTAAATTTCTTGTAGAATTCATCAGTGGAGACACTGGAACCATGACTTTTCTCTCTTGGTAAGATTTTAACTACATTTTCCTCACTGAGAGAGAAATAGGGAAACAGCTCCCCTAACAATAATATCCCCTAGCTGAAATATCTATAAATAAATTTAACAATGAAGTGAAAGACTTCTACTCTGAAAAGTACAACTTTGAGAAAAGGAGATCAAAGAGAGTAACAGAAAAATGGAAAGACATCCCTTATTCTTGGGTAGGAAAAACTAATATTGTCAAAATGGAAATACTACTAAAACTATTGTGGCAATTCAAGGCTATCTCAATTAAAATTCTGACAGTAGTTTTTTTTTCACAGAAGTAGAGAAAATAATCCAAAAATTTATCTGGAACCATAAGAGACATAGAATAGCAAAAGGAATTCTAGGAAACAAAGACATGGCAGGGTGTGTCATAATCACCATTTTTTTGTTTGTTTTGTTTGTTTTGCTTTTTGAGACAGGGCCTCACTTTGTAATTCAAGCTGGCTCTGAGCTCACTATGTAGCCTAGGCAAGCTTTGAACTCAGCAATCCTCCTGTCTCTCCCTCCCAAGTGCTAGGATTACAGCTGTGAGCCACCACACCTGGCATAATCACCATTTTGAAACTATACTACAAAGCCACAGTGATAAAAACAGAAAGATACTAGCAAAGAAACAGATCTGGGCATCAATGAAACAGATTAGAAGATGCAGGAATAACTACAGACATAATAAGTCACCTCAACTTTGACAAAGGAACCAAACACTCTCAATGGAGGAAATATAGCCTCTTTAAAAAATGGTGCTGGAGGGGCTGAAGATTTAGCTCAGTGATTCTGGTGACTGCCTCGCAAGCACGATGTCCTAAGTTTGATCCCTGGTAAACACATACAATGCTGGGCATGGTGACTCATGCCTACCAGCAATCAATACTACATACCTCAGTGCCAGGCGTGGTGGCTCACACCTGTAATCCCAGCACTTGGGAGGCAGAGGCTGGAGGATTTCTGAGTTTGAGGCTTGCCTGGGCTACATAGTGAGCTCAGGGCCAGCCTGAACTACAAAACGAGACCCTGTTTAAAAAAAAAAATGGTGCTGGAAAAACGGGGTTTCAACCTGCCAAAGATTAAAAACAAATCTGTATATTTCACCATACATGCAACTAAAGTTGAAGCAGATTAAAGACATAAATATTAAAACAGAAACACTAAACCTGCTGAAGATAGGGTAGGTAGAACTCGATAAGACATTGGTATAAGAAAAGGCTTCATGAACAATACCTCCATAGCATGGGACCTAGCACAAAGAATCAACACCTAGGATGCCATTAAAAACATTTGCACAAGAAGAGAAACTTCCAAAGAAGCAAAAGGATGACCTATAGTTTAGGAAAGAAACTTGACCACCTATTCCTCAGACAAAGATCTACTATCTAGATGACAGAGAGGACTTAAACAGGAATAAAATGTTCAAAGAGAAAAGGTACGGTAGGGGCTAGTAAAGAAGAGAAAGAAAAAACTTGATGTTAAAAAAAAAAGAAACATAGTAGGTATGATACCACTTGAGATAAATTCATGGCTCTCATGCTGGTGAGGCTGAGAGTAGAAAGGAAACTTTCTCCATTGCTAAGGTGAATGTAGACTAGTACAACTGTGGAGATCAGTGTGGATTCCTGAAAAAAGTAAGATTAGAGGTCACATTTGATCCTGCTATTCTCCTACTAGGTATATATAAGGATGAGGTAAAAGATTCATATCACATAGACATATGTGCACCCCTGTTTTACAGCAGCTCAGTTTGTGATCATCAAATCCTGGAAACAAGCAAATACCCATCAACTGGAGACTGGATAAAGATGTGACTTTTTAATAAAATGGAGTATTATTCTGTCATAAAAATGATAAGTTTAAGTCATTTATACTCAAATGGACATACCTTGAGGACAAACTCATAAGTGAAATGACTATGTCACAGATCTATAAACTTTGTATGTTTTCTCTGGTATAAGAAACTGAAGATATAAATGAGTTTAAAAATGTATGATAGATATTGTGAAATAGAAAATATTCAAAGGAAAAAAGGAGTAGGGTAAGTAAAGAAGGGAAAGAAAAAATTGATGGTAAAAAAAGGAAGCGAAGCTTATGTATATAGGAAGTGGGTGTTGTAGGGTGGGAAGGGGAATGGGAAAAATGAGAATTAAAATGTATCATGTAGTGGTACAAATTTTCATTGTTGGGTGTGATCATGATAAAGGTGTATATAAAATGTGCCAATAAATCAATTTTTTAGAATGTGCTGTAGATAGTTAGAAAGCAATATTGTCTTTTCATAAGAATAATTTCATTCTAAAAAAATATTTTGCTAATGTAAAAAAATAGGAAGCAAACCTTATGTATATAGGAGCAGAGACTGTAGGGAGGGCATGAGAATGGGAAAAAAATGAAGATGTGCATGTATTGGTACAAACACTCAATGTTGAGTGTGATCATAATGTGTATATAAAATAATGTATATATAATTATATATATATAAATATATACCTATATAGATCTATATAGACATATAAATAAGATCCAAAAGGTGAAATAGGAAGAAATTATTCAAAGAGGAAGGGTCATGGGGGGTAGATAGAGAAAGCAAAGTAGGGCAAGAAAATAATTTATGATAAAAAGGAAAAAAACAGAAACAAAACTTATGTATATGGGGTAGAGGCTGAAGGGAGGGGAGGGGAGTGGGAAAAAATAAGAATTAAGCTATATCATGTACAGGTACAAATCCTCAATGATGAAACAAATTGTATTGTACTGTATTATATTCATAAAATGTACTAATAAACTCAATAAAGAAAAACAATCCTGGGTCTTAAGGCAAACCTAATAAAACAATAATATCTAGACCGCCTTACCTACATGAGCTTCAATAAGCAGAAATAGCTAATGTTTTAGCATCTACAATTTAAGAAAAGTGATTCTACATACACATTATGAAAAAATTAATGACTATCAAAACTCCCTATATTTTCTGTAGATGATATCTATGGAATTGTGTTTCTTTAACTCAGCACACAGTCTTCCATGCAGATAGACAGCGTCAAGAACACGATCCCCTGTAGAAGGATTTAGGTCTTTAAGAACAAGTTAGTTTCAAGTTAAAAAAAATGAAGGGCCGGAGGGTTAGCTCAGTGGTTCTGGTGCCTGCTTCCCAAGTGCAAGGTCCTGAGTTCAATCCAGGTAAACACATACAATGTTGGGCGTGGTGACTCACGTCCACCAGCAATCAATACCACATACCACAGTGCCGGGCATGGTGGCTCATGCCTGTAATCCCAGCACTGGGGAGTCAGAGGCATTGCTGAGTTCACGGCGGCTTACCTGGGCTGCATAGTGAGTTCAGAGCCAGCCTGAACTACAAAGCGAGACCCTGTCTCAAAAAAAAAAAAAAGACACCCAACTCTGTTTGAAATTCTGCTTTGGAATCTGAGTAACTAAATTATAGTTGCAATAATACCTGGGTTCATGAACTTAGTCATTCTGTAGTTCTGGAAACATGGGTACCTTATTTTTCATACGAGAAAGACAGACATGGAAGTGTTCACCTGATGGATAGTTTAAAAACAAAACAAAACAAAACAAAAAAACCCCACAACTTTTCCCCCAAATGCTTCTATTTGTGAACAAAATTGTTCTCAAACAACAGTGATTGTTACTCTATGTGTTATTGTGGCTGTTAGCTGAACCTTTTAAGTGCCACACTTGGTTGCTCTAAAGGATGACAGCATATTTCTTGACTTACCAAAAGGTGTGGAAATTACATATTTTCTGATATTCTTCCACCATTTTTTGGAAGTTCCACAGATCGAACCCATGAAGTCAAGACCAGCAACTACTCTATCACTAGACTACACCCACAACTGGAGGTATCTAAAATCTTTACCAAGAACCTCAAATAATATACTTGCAGTTCTATCAATTAAAATTCAACAATTCCAACTTTTACTTTTTGATAAGAACCATCACCTTCACAGAAACAAGTACAAAGTGCTTGTTTATGGTAGTGATGCAGATTTTAGAGTTTGCCTACCTATTATTATTATTATTATTATTATTATTATTATCATTATTACTATTATGATATGAATTCTGCATTTCTCTAACAAAATGATAGAGACTTGCAATGTCTATGAAGAAAATAAATTATTCAACAGAACTTGAGATTGAATTACACCACAGATGATGTGACCTGATGTTAATTTAAGTAAAATCTTTAGGAAAAAGTATAAAAAAAAAAGAAATTGTATATTGCCCATACATAACATTGAATACACAATAATTACACTATATAATGTTTATTTAAAATATAGTGTCTAGGTACTTGTAAAATAAGTACTCAAATCTGAAAAAACATAGGCTTTTTTCTAAGATCAAATGATCCATCTTTAATTTAATTTTTTTAGTGTCTATATTTAAAATTAATATAACTAATAGTTATAACAGCTACATTGTAATCACCATGTTAATTTCTATGTTTTTAACTTCTAGAGCCTTCTTCTACATTACATTAATTAAGAACAATATTCTTTGTAGGTGAGAACATATCTTTTATCTCACTAAATCATTCAATGTGCTGCTTTTTAATATTTCTGTGAAGCAGTGCTTTTATAATTATGACATTATCAAATTAAACTCCTCAGCCCATCCTGAACAAATAAACTGAAAGGCATGACTGAAAAGCAATCAGTAGAGTAATTTCATTTATGCATTACTTTGGCAGGGAGTCTTTTATCATGAGTTATGTCAATCAGTTTGAAAAATGGTGAAGTTCTTATTTGGCAGGTAACCATTTGAAGATTATTTATGAACCATCAGTGCAATTAGATAAAGTAGTAAACCCTGCAAGGTTAATGAAATTGCAGAAGGATCTACCACACCCAATCTTAAAGGAATATTTTTTTTTTCATGTCTCTTGGAGTGACCTGAGAATGGTATCAGTATGCATACTGAGAAGGATATCTAATGATTATATCTTTATGTAAGCACAATGTAAAGATTTATAGTTTTAAGGATGTAAAATTCCTTAAACAGAGTTCTTATGAACCAGTATCTGCCTTCATAATTTACTCAGTATCCCAAAAACAATTATATGTGCATATAATCTTCACATATTTTGGTACATAAGTATGGCGGACCCTTGACTTACTATCTCCATTCATTTACAAGGGCTGATTATAACTCAAATTAGTTACCTGATGGCTCATGCTCTTCTATACAGTCTTAAAGACTCTCCTGTATACAAGTTGATCTCAATATCCTTAGAGAGACATTGGCTCAGGATTTCTCAATCAACCACACCCAGGAAAGGATGTTGCAATATTCATTTTAGAATTTTTTAAAGATTAAATATGTGTCTGAGAACATCTGTAACCACAAGTGGCTGGCACTCAGGTCGTAACTCACGATTCTGGTTGTAAGTTAAAACTTACATTCCAGTCATAATGAAGTTGTTCATATGTAACTCAGAGGTCTACTGTCTATGGGAATCACTAGTGCTTATCTGGATCATTATTCAAAAATTATTTCCAAGTAAACAATGAAGAGTGAATATTATAAGAGAAGTAATTTTTGTACAAGAGGTGCCATTTATACCTTGCCCCAATTAATCTTAATTGTCAAGCTGAATGGAATAAGAGATCATGCATTATGAGCGTGCAATACATCAGCATAAGGTAATGATGTTTATTGCTAAATACATCGTTAGGAGATGGGGTCCAGCTGCTGTGGATCACTGAAGGGAAGTTCACACCTGGCTGGGTTTAGGGCACCACATGTACATCTCAAAGCAGCTATGAGAGCCAGTAAGGAAGACAGAGATTGAGCAGGCTGTCTCCCGTGCCTAGAGATTTACCTGTAAATCTGTAGCTGGCGGGGTGACTCCTTCTCTCCTCCAAGAGCTGACCATGTTAGGTATTCATCCTTGTTGGGGGCAAGGAGAACACAGTGGGACTCTGGGTCCCCACCAGTGGTGCCTGGGTGGGAAAGGCTAGTGGGTTGGCTCCCACAGGTGACACAAGGATGCGGAAGCCACAGGTGATGGCACCGGCTTTCGGGGCTCTCAGGCAATTGGATTGTGCTACATGGACCATCGCAACAGGAATCTCTGGAGGACGCTCCCCCACACTCCCAGAGCCAATTTAGAAGGTAACATCACAACAGGGTTTCAGCCGCACTTAACTATCAAACCAATCAGAGCTAACCACGCTGTGCCCACTCCCCCTCTCTGTTCCCTAAATAAGGATAGGCAAGTCAATAAAAGCGGAAGTGTTATCCGAAACCTCCCAGGGTCTGCATGGTGACTCTGCACCTCAGACTCCCAGTCGAGGCCTCCGAACCCTACTCCATGGTCATTGCTGCGGAGGGCGGCAGATCAGTGGGGTACACCTTTGTAAATCATCTGTCTTGCTGGTGCTCTTCACTTGTGCTCTGCTTCTGGCATGATGCATGTGGCTTTGCTTAATGTGCCTCCACTGTGATGCTCCTGTAAGACCCAACTTTTAGGCTTACTTCTTATGTCAACTGTTCTCAGAGGCTTGGGGACCATAAAACTACAAGAATTTAGATTGTATCAGCTGGACAGGTCCTGATACAATAGCTCTTTAAAAAACTAAATTTATGTTTGCCAAAAGATTACCTCAGGCCTCCCTATTATATTAAAATAACCATCAACATAGCACTTAGGGTAGCAAACTCTATGTGTGATAATATGTATGCTCCCTCAGGTTTTATATTATAATGGACAAGAGGGACAAAAAGAAAAACATTTAGAGCAATTGACTATCACCCTCACATTTTACCACTTATAGAGTGCAACTCCTGTTTTGGTGCCCATACTAGTAAGACTAAAACTAGCCAGATCTGAAGCCATAGGGGTGACTTCTTACATTATCCATGACCAAAATTTCAAAGCGCTGAGCCACCAACTGACATGAGAGTTAAGATACTTAAAAGACTCAGTGTCTAGGCTGCCAAAGAAGGTAGACACATTGGCTAAAGTTGTGTTACAAAACCAAAGGGGGCTAGAGTTACTGTTAATAAAACAAGGAGCATTGTGTGTAGCACTAGAAAAAAAAAACTGTTCCTTTTATACAAATCAGTCTAAAATAATTTGAGATAGTTTATCCATAGTAAAAAAAATAAAACAAAGGACAAATATAAAAATCAAAGGAATCAAGAATGGTACTAATCTATGTTCAACTGGTCATGGTAGACAACAACCCTACTATCATATCTGACAGGGCCAATATGTATAATTCATGGTGGTAAGGACCAAAAGTAATCAAAGCTTTGATTAATTTACAAGAACCAATGGGGAATGTAAGACCCAACTTGACAGAAAATAGCCATTTTGTTACAAACTTCCACTTGAGTCCTGTAACCTTCCTGTGAACCAGGAACTTGTCTTCTTGGGAACAGTCCATCCAAATGATTAGCTCAGCCACAGATTGTAAGTTTTTAAAACTTACTTTTCTATAGTAACCAGAGATCTAATCACTCCTATTGGCTCCTATAATGAGACACTTCTGCACTTTAACAATAGAATGATCTAATCACTTTTGCATAGAAACCTCTTAGTAACAGGTGGGAGTGGTAAATTTTCCCTTTAAAAACTCTGTGTTAGTCTAATTGGGCTCCTTCCAGTTGGAAGGATGCCCCTCAGCTGAGTAATAAAGCTCTTGGTTGGAATTTAAGATCATGTCATGTCCTGAGAGATTATCTCAGTGGGACTTGGGCATAACAGTTCCTAACTTTAACTCAGCCTACCTCAGATTTAGTCCTGAAACCGCGAATTAAATTAAACTTTTTTCTTGAAGTCCTGCCATCAATAAGAAAGATAACTAATGCCAAAAATTGTTTTCATAGAAGTGAGACCACTGTCCTGACTATACCTGACCAGGTTTTGAAAACACATTTTGAGCTGATTTGCCAGAGAAGTTGGGAAAAATTTTAAGAATCAGGTTGGAAAAAGCCTAGAAATGCATGAACAGAGCTTAATATGTAATTATGGCAGAGTTTAGAAGTATAGAATGGTAATAGAAATGTAACAGGAAAATATGCATTTCTTAGGTTCCAGACATAGACAGGAACTTCTTTAGGAGTTGGATGAGATGCTGTGTATGTCACATTATGGAACAGGATTTGTCTGTTTTGTCCATGTCCTGAGACTACAAGAAGTTGAGTTTAAGGTCTCTGCAGTAGCGTATTGGCCAGAGAAAATGCTGAGACAGCCAAAGTGCAAGCTGATTAACATGAGCATCACTGACTGTTTCTACCCAGGCATATAGTGAAAATAAAAGCAGAGAATAAAGATTTAACTATGAAATAGCTTAAAAATAACATCTTTTATGGCTTGTGTCTAGATGACCCCCCCAAAGTTTCATGCAGTTGTAAGTAGGGTGTTTCAGAAGTGGCTGAATCTAGAGTGTGTGACTGATTTGTAATGCAATTCTACGATTAAAGGTTCTAGAATTACTAAATCAATGCACTCATCGGTTTGACAGCACCCTAATACAGAAGCTCGCATACAATATAAAGGCCAGAAAGAGACTTGTCTTATCTGTTGTTTGTGTTGCTTGTTTCTCCCTCTGCCTGCCGTGAACTGGTTTTCTTCTTCAATGCCATCTGCCCTGACACTCACCCCTGCAGCCAGTGGATCATGGTATGAAACCACTACAAAGTGTGAGCTAACTAAGCCTTTCTTCATTTTAAGTGTAGGATATTTTGTTTCTGCAGAGAGAGAAGTAACTAAGAAAGTATGTAAAGTTGGGGGCAAAAGAGGGGCAGTGCTGAAGATATTAGCGTCTTTCATAATTAAGTTAATCTAATTCTAGAGGAAAGATGTTTTGAGAACATCTTGAGAATATGCATTAACTGATCCATCACATGTTCAAAGGTACAAACACATGAACATCTCATTAAAGGAGAGACTCCTTGATTCTAGAAAGACCACTGAGGAAATTGTTAATTGTGCCACAGGACACATTTCCTTATGCTCAGGCATCTGAACACAGACATCCATTTGTCTATGGGTGCTTGACTGCTCTTTGTATTGGTATGAAAATCTATGTTTTGAGTGGTGCTATTTTTTTCTTGTAGGGACTCAAAACTTAAGAGTGGTGGGATCAGTGATGCTTGTATTCAAATTTCAAAGGAAAATCTGGAAGATGGGGCAAAGATCCCTTGAGAGGAGAATACATGAAGCTGTAGAAATGAACAAAAAAAAAAAAGAAAAAAGAAAAAGAAAGAAGTATAGTGAATACCCAGGAAATCAGACACAAAGAAGAAAGCCACAGGTAAAGAGCAGAGTTAACTGAAATGAGAAGTCATTTGGGCTGTGTCCAGCAAGAACATAATTATGCTGTCCTGGGCCACCAAATTCTCCTAAATCTTATATTCTAACACCATTGCCCTCAAATGTCAAACATGTTATCCCTTTTGCCCACTGGTTTGATCCTTCCTAATCTCCATTAATGAATAAGGATATTTGTTCTATGCCATTATATCTTGGCATGATACAATTTGCTTTTTGATTATTGCAGGGTTTCAGAGTTTGCCTTGAATCTTGGATAAGACCATGCTGGAAATGCTGAAATTTGGGGGAAAGAATTACTATGTTTTTGGTTGCACGTGGGGGAGACAGATCATGTTAGGGGTAAATATGAACATGTTGTTGTAATTTTTTGTACATTATGGTTTAAGGTGATTTAATTAGGTGCCATTTAAAGAGTGGACTAATAAACAGTGAATATTAATTGTGAACTTGACTGGATTATGACTATTGGTAATATGATTGTTTCATGAGGGCACGGTACTTGTCAGTGACTTAACACATTGCTATTCTTAGGTAAATGTGTTATTAGGAAGGGAGAGCAGTTGGAAGTGGGCCTGGGAGCAGCCATCACAGGGTGTATCTGTCACCAGTACTCTTCACCTATGCCGTGCTTCCTGGCCTCCAAGAAAGAGCTGGTATTTCCCACCATGCCTTTCTGCCAGGAAGCTCTTACTACAACCAGTAGGTATGGAATGATTTTCCTGAAACTTTGAACCAAATTAATCATCTTCCCTTTTACGTTTTAGGTATTAGGTATATTTTGACAGTAATGAGGATGCTTTCTAACACAAATACTGATATTTTTATTCTTTTGACCTCTGTTAAATTGAAGGCTCAAAAATTACATTCAAACTTTATTTAAAGTTAACATAATAAATGTTCATCATGTTGCTTTCATTTAAAATTATTTGTTATTTATTTCATTATCATTAATTATCTGTAACATTTCCTCTATCCAGTCGCAAAATATAGTAAGAAACAATTTAAAAAATTAGCCTCTAGTGATAAAGCAATTCTAACATTTGAAGCAAACTCAATCTGTGATATATCAACATTTAATAGCAATAACATTGGCATTGTGTGATAGATTTTTATTATAGTATGGGTTTGACTCTATTTACTGTTCTTAAAACTAATTCAATCATTTCTAAAGTCAGCTCTGTGTGTGTGTGTGTGTGTGTGTGTGTGTGTGTGTGTGTGTGTGAAAAGCCGGTAAGTTAGATTAAGTTTTTTCCTGGTCATTCAATATATTTTTTAAACACTTTGAGACTTGACATTTATTGTGCAATTTTTGTCTCCAATAGAACATGTGGCATTCTTGAGGTATATGAGATAATAAAATCAATATTTAATTAGAACACCTGAGATAATTGGCTCTAGTAACAAATATGTCTTATAATTGAAAATATTAAA
Source organism: Thryonomys swinderianus (assembly GCA_004025085.1). NCBI lineage: Eukaryota > Metazoa > Chordata > Mammalia > Rodentia > Thryonomyidae > Thryonomys > Thryonomys swinderianus. The sequence goes on along the minus strand of PVIC010003912.1, from coordinate 43,036 downwards.
TGCTTAAAAAACTCATAACATTTTTAAGTTCCTAAAAGAAATATGCCTAACCCTTAAAAAAATACTTACTTTTCTATATAAATTGCTCACAAAACTCTTTTTTTCTAGTCTGTATTACATCATTCAATATTTTAGAAACCTGTCATAAATGACTGGTAACAGTCCTTGATAACCTTCCTGAGGATACTGTAGGTAACAATCCCTCCCTCAATGAAAGCTATTATGAGCACATCTCTAGCACTTATGTAACATTTCTATGTTACGAGAGTATTAACTGTCACCATTTGATTCTCAAAACCTTCTGACTCACCACATCGTTTTGTTCTTATTCCTTCAGACACTTTTGTTTTGTTTATTTCTAGTACAACATGTTGGGCTTCTTGTGAGTCTTGAAGTACATGTCCTCCTTGTGGCCTTGAGATTTTTACTTTGTCTCATCCAATATTCTTACATCACATTTCTTTCCATATACTATTATAATTATTAAAAATATTCTTCCAAATTTGCAGGCATTCTCTAGTTATTTTACTGTTTCAAGATGGTACAAAATTACAACATATTATGATGTACATTATTCTATTTTTGATACACTATTTTCTTTTTTTTCATTTTGTTATTCTCTTAAAAGAAAGCACCAAGGATGATATTGTCACATGAATACCTAATCAAGAAAATAAAATTTAGTACCAAGCGTGGTGGCTCACACCTATAATCCCAGCACTGGGGAGGCAGAGGCAGGAGGATTGCTGAGTTCAAGGCTTGCCTGGACTACATAGTGAGCTCAGAGCCAGCCTGAACTACAAAGCGAGACCCTGTCTCAAAAAAAAAAAAAAAGAAAAGAAAAGAAAAGAAAATTTATACAAACACAACATCTCTAAATTATATTGGCTGGAGAAAGTAAAAAAAAAATATATATATATATATTTTTTTTTTCTTTTTTCAGTGAATCAGTTTTGTCTCCACTGTGGAAATAAGAAAATTTGTGCTAGAGTGAAGTCAATTAGTCCAAGATTATAGTAACTGCAGAATTAATAAATGAAGCCTAGACTGGATGTTAATGTTGCTTATTCTACTTATTTCTACTTTCATGTTGGCTGATTTTTGGCCAATTATTTTGAAAACGATAAAATTCTGTGGCACATGAAAACATTTTTAGAGAAATTTGGAAAAGTTTTTCTCTACAAATAATAACATGGAGGGAATTGGGATAAATTAGAGGAAGAAATCAAGGGGATTACATGTAATATGTTTATGTACTGATTCTTCACAATGCATGTATTTATTAGATTTTAAAAATAAATGCAAAGTTAAAAATTATTTGTTTGGGTGGGGGTAACAACAATCAAACTGAAAACTTTGGGCGTCTAAGACAGTCATCAGAACCACTGAGCTGAATCCCAGGCCCATGAAAGATTGTAAAGACTTTTATCCAACTCAACTTCCTTATTAACTCATTACGTTCTATGAGCTTGATACACAATATTCCAATAACCTGATCACTGAAGATGGAGAGTAAAATTAGATATAGACATAGAGATGATTTTCCACATTTTTAATTAGAATGATTGGCATTTTTTGTACTTTTTGTTGATATTTAAAGGGTGTTTAAAGGGAAATAAAAAATTAATACAAAAACAAAATAGAAATAAAGCCTTTGTGTATGGGGGTTGGGGCAGTAGGGTGGAAATGGAAAATGAGAATCAAGATGTGTCATGTGCAGGTCTAAATTTCTAATGTGGCAATAATACTTATGTAAAATGTACCAATAGACTCAATTAAAAATAAAAGAATCCTTTCTCCTTTTTTTCTTCCTTCCATGATCCTAGGAATAAAATTTCAGGACTTGCATAATAAGCTGCATCCATAGCCTAATTTTATTTTATTGTTTTTTTTTTTCCTTTAGAGACAAAGTCAAACTAAGTCACTAAACTGTCTTGGCTGAGACTTACCTGTCTATTTTTCTGCCTCATTTTCTCAGAGTCTTGTAAGTATAGGATTCCACCACCATACCCAGGTAACAGTATCCTTTAAAGCAGCTAACTCACACACTGAAAGAGTCATTGATGAAAAAGAACTGGTAGATATAATATAAATTTTTAAAAATGTAATTTGACTTCACTAAATGTATCATTATAAGAAGCTACTTAAATTGATAGCAACATGTAGGACTTTGGATGAGAATAATGTGCTTGAAACCTATAAAAATGTATTTAATTAAAAATATGTATAACACTCTTTAGGGTTACATTTTTTTCAGTTTCATCTTAGTATATCTTTTTGTAGTTCTTAGAATATTAATCTACTTTAAGATATCCCATTATGCTATTCACGCTCTGATGACAGTGTAATGTAGGATAAGAAGACTGTGATAAGCCATTTGTATATGAGAATATTTATAGTCCAGAAGCTTTGATCAAAGCTTCTATTCATCATTCCTATCAGCATCTATTTCTAAACTTAAGTATTGTCAAAAATTTTTATATCAGAAAATAGTAACTTTTAGCTATATAGCAATAAGATGCTCAATCATGGCATAAAGTTCGGTCACTCCTTAGATTCACATTTGTATAGCTAGGATCGTTCTTCAGGTTAAGTCCAATTTATGACTCTCAACTTGTAAATTCCTTCATGTTTGCTTTTAAAATTCAGCCTCTCTAGTACGTTAGATTTTTCAGGGAAAATTGGTGACAGTAACCATACTCTGAAATGACTCGAGTATGAGATGCAGATTGTATAAGTTTTTCATTTGAATGCTATTAATTATCCAGGGAGTATGTTTTCATTGGAGTAGCATTTGTTCTTTTGTTCTTTTGTTCTCTTCAGTATAAATTCATGGTAAGCCTGCCACTCAAGTCTCAGTAAATCAAAATATTTCTAGTAAAAATCCCAAACTAGTTTCATTCAATTTTGAGAGCAGAATTTTAAAATATCAAGAAGTTCAGTCCAAATGATATAATTATGACTACTGATTACCTGTTTATTTTTAGAGTTCAGTGGTTATTTTCAGAGATTTCTTATCATTTCTGATCAAGAAATATCTAATAAAAGTAAATACAATTGAAAATCTAATATATAATCAAAATATTTTCTTGATATGTTTAGTATTTTAATTCTTGAAATCATGACATATTTACTCCAAGATTTTGTATTGTTTTTTTACAAAGAACATGTTAACAATTTATAAATAAATTCCCCTTCAATAATATAAAATTAAAATAGAATCTATCATATTTGTGATAAGATTATTTTACTTTAATAATAAAATAACATTTATTTAATAAAATCTGTGGTATTAAATATTAATAATAATTGAAAATGACAACTATGTAACCAATATTAGCCCTTTATTGCTAAATTACCTTTTATCAAGAGTATCATGAAGCTGTGTTTGGTATTAAAAAGAATATTAAGAAGTTAGATTAGGGCCGGAGATTCAGCTCAGTGGTTCTGGCGCCTGCCTTGCAAGCCCAAGGTCCTGAGTTCGATCCTGGTAACTACATACAATGCTGGGGCGTGGTGACTCACACCCACCAGCAATCAATACCACATACCACAGTGCCGGGAGTGGTGGCTCACGCCTGTCATCCTAACACTCGGGAGGCAGAGGCAGGAGGATTACTGAGTTCACGGCGGCTTGCCTGGGCTACATAGTGAGTCAGGACCAGCCAAAAAAAAAAAAAAAAAAAAAAGTTGGATTAGAACATAGTCTCTGAGTCTTTTATTTTCTGAATTCTGCTTCCTCTGATAAAATAGTTATTATATTCTATATAATAATATCAGTAATAAATTTTAGAATTGAACACATTTCTAAATGTGTACAGATGACTCAAATACATGATTTTCCTCTTCTGTTAGTATCATTTCTGCTGAAGTGAGCTTCAGTGTTTTGCTCCTATGGAAGTAGATTGCGAGATTCTGCTCAGATTTCAAACCTGTCATTTTTTGACCATATGTTTGAAATATAGTCTGAAATTTAATTTGGAATTTATAAAATATAAACAAATATTCACACATACAGTGAAAAATCACTGTTCTTACTTCATCACAGTCCTACAATATACTGGATTACACAGATATTGAGAAGAAAAAGAAAGTAAAGCTGAATTCCTCAACTAAAGAACTAAAAATAGCTTTTTGTAGAATCTATTAAAATGAAACACAAGATAAAATAGGAGAACATAAGGAACTTGCCTTGACCAGAAAAAAAAATAGAGAGAGAAAGAAAACTTCACAAACCATTTTAAATGAGGGGATATCTATCTATAACTTTATTTGAGATGTGTCATTTATTCATTTCATGTTTATGTATAAATTAGCTACTTGATTCCTTCATAGGTTTTTAAAGCAAAAAAACAAAGATTATTAAAAGATCAGTATATTTAAAATTCATTATTTTCTGTCTTTTCTGTTACTCTGAAGTAAAGGATTTTACTTTTGGCATCTAGTAATATAACCCAAGGAAATCAATTCCTCAAAAATGTTTGATTAGACTCTTTAGGGTATGCTAGTTAATAAAAGTTGAGATTTCCAGAGCTTGGAGTTTTATTGTACAAAAGCTTCTTTACCTTCTCCTTTGGGTCAGCTCTATAATGATGAACTGAGCTTTTTCTTAGAAGCTCAATTGTCAGGTAGAGGTGAGTTAATTTAGATTATATGAAAAGGGGCAGGTACCAGTAAATGGGATATAAAGTGCTTAATGGATTCCCGAAGTGGAGTCAGGTTTTAGAAAGAAATGAAATAAGATTGAGAAGAACGTGAATTAAAGTAGACAGACAGGTGATTTATACCGCCTTCTGGGGCAGGTGGCCTGCTTTGAGGTAAATTAACCCAATACATAGTACAAGATGTTCCTTTGATATGTGCTGCTTTTAAAAACTTTTGAATCATAAACATATTTTAAGGAGTATTATTTTGAAGTGTAAAAATCATTTTAACTATGACCCTGGGCAAAGTAAAAATTGAGTGTTAAATTATTGTTATACCTAATGTAGATTAAGAGGTTAGGAAATAAATTTAATCGAGATTAAAAAAATATCATCACTAAACTTTGGAATATGGTTGGTCATTTTCCCTAAGTAGTTTGTTTTTCCTATTAATTTTGTCAAATAATAAGTTTGAGGAACACACTAAACATTTCCACATTTTTAACAAAATTAGATTACAATTAATTTGGGTTTTGCTTTAGAGAATGTACTATTTGAAAATTAGAGTCAAGAGGAGGAGCACTGCCACGTTCATATTGTCGGTGACAGAAATCAAAGTTATGACTACAGAAGCACCCTGACACCTCACTCTAGAAGGAGGAGACAATGCAATGCTTGCACAGCAGCCTGCAGCTGGTGATGAGCCCACTTGTCCTTAATGGGCTCGGCTTTCGCAGGCAGCTCTCTGTACCCGCTCTTAGCCAAGCTTCTGAGCGCTGCATAGCTGATATGAATGTGAAGAGCTATCGGTAGGCTGCTAGTCTTCTGCCAGGAAAACAACTGTACACAGGTGAACATGGGCGTGTTGAAATACTTGTGAGAGTAAAACTACCTCAAAGGGTGTTACTTTGATGTGCTTCTCTTGAAAAGAAGTTCAGCAAAGACAAATGACATATTCAAGATCAAATATCTAGTTTAAACCTAAGTCTGAATAAGAACAGCTTCACTTTCTTCTACTCCTCTCCCTTTGTTATGATACCAAAAGAGAGGTGGAACTCATCAGTCTTATTAATTAGCCGATTTAAGTTATAGCTTACTGATTGAGCTGTTAGGAAGAGGGACACTGTAATGTTTTGATCTATAACATACTCAGTGATGAACCATAATGCTATCATGTCTATATTGGTATGGTCAAAGATTCCAAGCAAGCATGTTATGTCTGTCCTTTCCTAAATCTTTGTTTTCTTCTTCACACATGCATTCTAAGCACCAATAGGAATTGAAAACATTTACAAACAACAAGGAGAGACATGCTTAATTTCACCCACAAAAAAATCATGAAATATCAGTAGACTAGAAAGATATTTCAAAAAATTTTAGTAGAACCGATGAGATTACAGAATACAACAAAGGAAAATATCCAGGATGAGCATCAACTTTACAATAAATGAGGAAAGATATGAAAGTAGAAGAGAGGCTTAGCGTATGAGTGTAGAAAGTAAAGCAATAAATTATAGCATGGTGCAAGCTAAGGGAGGATGGAATTTCAAGAAAACTGAGGATGTAGCAGTGTTAAGTGAAACATAGAGACATAGTTGGAGACCTAAAGTGTACATTACAATGAACTACAAAGCCATAGTGTTGTGTGTGATTTTTTTAAAAAAAATTGTTATTGGACATATCTCTGAGTTTTTAGAATAGTCATTGAGTAATTGAAGGTGCTTGAAGACAGATTTGTTGTGTAAGGAATATGTTGAAAGGATTATCAATCACAGAGTAAAATTATTTTCATGAGTTTTCCCAATGGACTAGAGGGAAGTGGCATGGAAGAAGGAAAATTTGTATTCGGAAAGACACAAGAGTCTCAACAGAAGTTTAATGCTTGTGTTTTTCCAAGATGGATGCATTTATACACAGTAAATGTAACTTAAAGGACAAGAGGTGAAAGCTAATAGAATAATCATTGTGTAAATGTGTGAGTCATTTGACAAAGTACTTGAAATACTTTGACAAATTAGATATTGTTTGAGGAATGAATTTTAATCCTATTTCAGATAAAAGCCTGGAAAGGTAAAATCTCATTTGTACTATAGTATTATGATGAAAAATTGTGACTTTTGTGTACTGAAAAATATGGTGACTTAAATGCAGAAATAAGCAATTAGGATTATTGGCTCTGAATGTCTCTGTAAGCTAAGTATTTTGTTAAGGTTGAAAGTGACAGGAGATGTTATAAAGGGGACAAAATTAAAAACTCTACCATGGCTGAAGCAGAAGGAGCTATTAATGAACTGAACACGTGGCAAAGAAGGAAAAATAACAGGTCATAATTATGTCACTGAAAGTCATAATTATAGGATTTTTTGAAAATTTTCTTAGGATTTGGGCAAATAAAATAAAAGGTAAGTATGTCAACTGATTATAGATAGATTTCCTGTGTGTGAAAGACATGAGTGGTAGTAGAAGTTAAAACACAGACAGAAGCCGGGCGTGGTGGCTCATGACTGTAATCCCAGCACTCGGGAGGCAGAGACAGGCAGATTGCTGAGTTCCAGGCTTGCCTGGGCTACACAGTGAGCTTAGAGCCAGCCTGAATTACAAAGCGAGACCCTGTCTCAAAAAACAAACAAACAAAAAATACAAACAGAAAATTGGATGCAAATGTTGGACCTGTTAATTGAATGTTAAAGTGAGAGACACCTGGTTCATGTGGTTCCGTTTTCTGATGTTCTCACTTGTCCACAAGCTCACTGTCCTTACGCTTCAGTCACTAGTTTACAACCTTCTCAGATACTGCAGATTTTGGGTTATATTCACCAATACATGAACTTTATTGAGACACTTCTTATTTGAACCTATACAGGAAACTTGGGAACTCTATTTAAAAAGAAAAACTCAAACAAGATGCAGTAGAACAACATTAAAAACAATGATTGGGCTGGAGATTCAGCTCAGTGGTTCTGGCGCCTGCCTGGCAAGCACAAGGTCCTGACTTCAATCCTGGTAACCATATACAACAATACCGAGTGTGGTGACTCACGCCCACCAGCAATAAATACCGCATAACACAGTGCTGGGCATACAGTGGCTCACACTTGTAATCTCAGCACTCAGGAAGTGAAAGGAGGAGGATTGCTGCATTTGAGGCTTGCCTGGGCTACACAGTGAGCTCAGAGCCAGCCTGAACTATAAAGCAAGACCCTGTCTCAAAAAACAGCAACATGGCTCAGAGTATTATAATCCCAAAACTCTGTCAGGCAAAGCAGGAGGGCAAGAAGTATAAGCCCAGTCTGTGAAACTTAGGTCTTTACGAAGAAATACATACACATATATAAACATATATATATATATATATATATATATATATATATATATGTTTATATAAACATATATATATGTTTTTATTATATATAAATTACTTCACCAGTTTTATTTTAATTTTAGATACAAATTCACTATTTCTAGGCTTAATGATATGGCTGTATTTTTCTGCATACTCTTTATATTGATATTAGCCTGACTAAAGTTTTCTTATCCTACAAAGCTCACTTTAAATATCAAACCTTCAGAGATGCTCTTAATCACCAATCCTCTCAGGTAGAATTTGCTTGTTATATGCAATTATAATTTTCTTTGTGCAAATGCTATATTTTTCAAATTCCTTGGGATGTAGAAAATCTAGATTAATCGTCTCACAGTTCTCCTTATAGATGATGGATCAATGTCTTTTTTTCTGAAATACCTTGTAATATGCTTCTCGGTCAGAATAAGGCTTGTATATTGCAGTAATTCATCTTAACTGCAAAAGCTTTTCAATCAATAAATGAAAACTCCGCTCAGTCTAAGACAATCATTTTTATTAATGATTCATTGTTTCCCTAATGTTCACATTATTAATATTAGTATTATTAATCTTCATTCAATTTCTAATATGTTTCAATGCTTATTTTCTTTACATGTTAATCATAACCTCTATGAATAAAAACATTTTACCCATTTATTTGCTAATCTCTTCTGCACGTAACACAATTCCCTTATTCTGTCTGCTCTTGAAGAAATCACTGAATATTAAAATATTTTTAATAAAGAAAAACTAAATGAAAATTTTTCCAGTGATGGGGATTTTCATTATGCCCAGGTTTTTTATAAAGCTGCAAAGTTTTCAACCTATTAAAAATGAATGATTCCTTGTTTCAGAGAAAATTGTTAAGTTATATTTTTTCTAAATTGCCAAGTTACTACACACATTATTAAAAATGTCTTATAGAGTATGTTAACAAAATAACTTGGAAAGTGGACAACATGGAGGCATAGAAATCTGTTATTCCACTTACCAAAATTTTACTATAAAATGATCAGAGAAGACAACAATTATTTTATTAGTATAGCTCAATATACAGATATATTTATGAACTATTTTGTTAACTAAAATGAAGTAAAACAATTTTATTTACACAATCATATTTTTTGCTCCCTAATTTGGAGATACTAGTACCTTTTTGAAGGGTAATGTAAGGTAGAAAGAATGGCAGACAAAGTTATGCATAGGTTTAACATTTTATCGGTCAAATTATGAAGCAATAAATGGCTTGATAGTCCATTAAAGTCAAAAATTTATGCATAGAGTATCATTTATATTTATTCTATGATATTTCAAGAACATACTTTTACTTAAAAGTATTATTTTTATTTTTATTTTTTTACTTTTTGCTTTTTGAGATAGGGTCTCGCTTTGTAGTTCAGGCTGGCCCTGAGCTCACTATGGTGCCCAGGCAAGCCGCTGCGAACTCAGCAATCCTCTTGTCTCTGCCTCCCAAGTGCTGGGATTACAGGCATGAGCCACCACGTCCGGCATTGTGGTATGCGGTGTTGACTGTTGTGGGCATGTCTCCACGCCCAGCATTATATGTGGTTACCAGGGATCGAACTCAGGACCTTGCGCTTGCGAGGCAGGCGCCGGAACCACTGAGCTAACCCTCCAGCCCTTAAAAGTATTATTTTAACATTGATATGATTTAACAATATTATTATTATTATTATTATTATTATTATTATTATTATTTGAGACAGGGCCTCGCTTTGTAGTTCAGGCTGGCTCTAAGCTCACTATGTAGCCCAGGCGAGCCTGGAACTCAGCAATCCACCTGTCTCTGCCTCCCGAGTGCTGGGATTACAGGCATGAGCCACCATGCCCAGTTTAACAATATCATTTTTAAAAGGGATTTTAAAATTTATAGCTTATTTCTTGCCTGTTTTTTTTAACATGGCAATGAGTAAAAAGCATATATGGTCCTTTGTTATATCAGAGAGTCATAATTGTCCACTTTCTAGTAGAATTTCGATAGGGAGATAAATTACACTGTGAATAAGAAATATAATTTAAAAAATACAATGGACAAGGAGCACATTTCCCTTTTAGAATCAAAATAAACTAAGGCATTAGAATAGAATGAGCTTTTGCTAAGGTCATTCTATTCCACAGTGCACTTAAAAAAAGTAAAATTTAAACCCATTTATTTAATCTATGGTCTTATTTCATATGTAATGTTAGTAAACATGATTTTTCTAATTAACAATCTGATAAATTCATCTTTTATTCAAAGTAAGTTTTGCCTCCAATTTTCCCTGGGCCTTCTTTTCTCATTAGTAAATCAGAAACTATCATTCTCTTCTAAGCTGTTAACTTTATCAGAGAAAAACCTATAAAAATTCTTATACTAAGTGAGAAAGCCTAAATTAGTTGAAATAAATGACATATTAATATCACATTCTCATCTGTTTAGGAGAGAGTTTGCTTCTGAAATAATATACTATATAAATGTAAAAGCTTATGGCAGGAAATAAAAGCAAAGAAAGAATGTCCAGCAATAAGAAACTGATACATTTTCAGATATACATATGATGTAAAGGTTTTTGATGATAGAAGTGGTTCTGAGCTTAATCATGTCTAGCCATATCTTTCTAGCAACTTTGATAGAAGTAATTATTATTAAAAAAAATCTGTGTGATACATGACTTTCTTCAGAAAAAAATGTGGCTTCTTAAAAGTAATTTGCTACCTAATATTTTGGTAGACACTAGGTTCTAACATTTCAGTAAAAACAAAGGTTTTGCTGATGTTAATGCTCACTTACAGTACCACAATGAAAGCCAACCCTTACTGACTCTCAATTCAGTCTTCCCACTCTGCATTTTGTCTTCTTCTATGAATTATCAAAGTGTCACAATCTCCATAGGTTTATTAGTGGCTTCTATCTGGCCTGAGATCTACCTCACTTCTTTCTAACGTTGTGAAATGGAGCATCGTTTAAACACACAGTATGACTCCCCTCTCCATCTGTGTGGGACTTCTCACTCACTGTCCTTGTCAGCCTGCACCAGCTGGATACCTTCACTGTTACATGGGTCTCTGGGCCTCTGTCTTCTACCTCAGGCTGTTTTCTTCAAAATATTAAAATATATTTTCTATGATAGATACTCCATAGATAGAATAATGATGATATCAACAATAGTAAAATTCTTATTCTAAAAACCTGATACATCACACAGGTTTATCAGAAAACTAAAAGTTCATTTATAAAGATGTATCTTGTTATAGGTTCTTTGACATATGATTCAAATTAGACAAAGTCACAGAAAGTAGAGGGTAGAAATTTAAAGAGATCCTATGTGCAATATCTATAAAAACAGTTAAAATGTTTATCAGTTCCTTTCTTATGTTACATATGAGTGCATCTGATAAGTTACAGAAGGTTTTGAAAAAGAACAATGTTAACTAAATAGTAATTAACTTCAATAATTGCAGGGGCATTAAATTTCACTTTATTTGGCTACTTTTGGACTTTTCCAAAATGAAGCACCCATGAATTTTCCATGGCTCTTTGACAATAAATAATGATCTTATATAACTTTGTACACTTAGTTCTGGATTGTTCAGGTATGCATATGTCCTTGTGGTGATAAATTGTGATTATTTTCCCAAAAGTCACCTGATAACTTTTGTTAAAGAGAATAGATGTAATTTACTAAATCCTTCTTTCTTCCCATCTCCCTCTAATTTTCTTTCTTATCTGGTCAACTATTCATCCAGGGATCCATCTTCATTCATTAATAATCATGTCTACACTCACATCCACATAACTCTGTATAAGTCACTGAACTGTTAGTGCAGTTTTTATAAACATGTATGAGATTGCTGTCACCATATGCATATGGCATGAATGTATGAGACCTTGAAATCCTAAACCCCAAATAATATTAATAATCCAGTGATTTTTTTCCCTCTTTCTGCCCCAAAGGTGGAAGGTTAAAAGGGCCTGTCTATGAAGAACAAACTGTTACTGACTTGGCCCTTGTCCACTGGATTTTCTGTCTTTAGAATCATGAAAAATGAGCTCCTCATACAAGTCACTCAGCTTATGATATTTTATTATAACAGATTTAAAATATAGGAAATTCATATTTTTGAATGAGTCCTGGATAAAATTACAGTTTTCTTCTATGTGAGACTGTTCAAAATCAATTTAGTCAATTTTTATCTCAAGAAAATCAATAAGTAAATTTATAGCATTGCATTAAGGAGTAATTTGTGTGCTCAGATGCAGTACCACATTGTAATTAAATATATTACAGGCTCTATGGGTTTTGTCTTTAAGGTAACTTTCAATATTATTTTATGTAAACCTGAGAGAGCTTTCTTCTTACTTATTTTTACAGAGAGTTAGATCATTATCCAGACAATGTGTCTACATGTATCAAATACTGGGTGCTCAACATTATTAAATACTAAATCTATTTATAAAAAATGTAGTTGCTTGAAGATGAAAATTTACTTACATAAAGTACTGTACAGGAAAATAGAAAGCCAAAAAATAAAGAAAAAACCTTGTTGTTCAGCTGTTATTTATAGTATCAACAGCAACATCAATGAGCCCTCTGTTTTAATACAAAGTAATTTAAACTTCTATGGCCAAATTTGCCCAAATATGACACTAGGGATTTTCTCAAATACACTTTACACTGAAATTCTAATTTTGAAGAATGAATAGTGTAATATAATGTATAATTAATAGTGGGGTCAAGTGGAAACAGCATATGAGACTGTTAAAATTTAAAGCAGAAAAAGTTTGACATACATTACTGAGATGAATTTGGTAGTAGACATAAAATGGAAAAGGAGTAATTTATTTAAGAGTTTCTAATATTTTTTAAAGTTTGGATATTTTATATAATTTTATTACAGTGTTGATCCACAACCAGAGCCAGACAAAAAGTTTCCCTAAATCTCTTGAATCTAATATATTTTAACAAACTAATTCATATAAATGTGTACTTTTAATTTCTATCCATGCAATTTTATGTAACAAAATATGGAACTAAGAAATATTTCACATTTTATACAAATATTTGTGACCTTTTAGAATTCTGTTCACATGTCAAATTTTTATTCTTTGGTACTTATTTGGGACATAAATTTAAAATGTAAAATATTTTAAAAAATAATTCTTACTGACAGAAAATATTTTAAAATATGTTTCAGTAAGATATTTGTCTCAATATCATTCCTACTTTAATATTTGGAATTTCTTCTTATTGCAGATTTCTTGTACTTATATTTGAATTCAAATACTTTCAAATGTTTTAGTAACCTATTACATGGAATGCCCAAATTAGTAGAAATGCTCATTTTCAGTCATATGATGAAAAATTATATTAACCTCGGTCTATAAATTATAATAACATACATAGTATTTAAAATGTATTATTGTGGTACCACATCCACTTTGCAAGAACAAGGGCTCCAGAAGAGCATTTTAATTGCTTATGACAATGTTTATTCTAAATACTATTAAATGTTACCATTGAATTTCATTGCTATAAAGTCTAGAGTCAAATTAAAAAAATATCTTTATTGGTACATTGTATATACACATCATGATCACACTCAATATGGGGAATTTGTACCAGTATATGAGATAGTTTAATTCTCATGTTTTCCATTCCCCTACTCAACATACAATCCCCACCCCTAAATGTGTAAGCTTTGTTTTTCATTTTTTATTACCATCACTTTTTTTCTTTACCTCTCATTACTCCTCTACATTTCCTTTTGGATATTTTCTATTTTACAATATCCATCATACATTCTAGAACTCATTAACATCTTCAGTTTTTCATAGCAGATAACAGGTACAATATTTACACGTCTGTGACCTATTTATTTCACTTATCAGTATGTCCCGAAGTTATGTCCATTTCAGTAGAAAGGACTCAAATTTATCATTCTTTAAGCTAGAGTAATACTCCATATTATATAAAAATCAGAGTCATTTTTTAACCTTTACAAAAATAAATCTTCCAGCTGCTAGTGTTTTCTTTTTTTTTCAGCCTTCTATTGTAGAAATATTTGAATGTCCATCAAGTCCTATTTTACTTCTGCAGACCTCAAGGTTACACTTCTTTTAAATGCCAAAACATGCCCAAATTCTGTCAGTTATTCTGCCATTAGGTACATCAACAATTCTACTAGTCAGCTCCCTTTCAAAGCTTTAGCTAATATTTCATACATAGACAATACCCTTTGAAAATGATTGACTTATTCTTGCACTATTTTTTTCCTAAAATATTTCTATAGATATTACTTTTATATAAAATATATTTTTTAAAATTTTTTATTTCTTTAACCATAAGTCCAAAACAAAGTGAGGTGTTTTTTTTGGGGTTTTTTTGTTTGTTTGTTTGTTTGAGACAGGGTCTCGCTTTGTAGTTCAGGCTGGCCCTCAGCTCACTATATAGCCCAGGCAGTCCTCCTGTCTCTGCCTCCCGAGTACTGGGATTACACATTGTTTGTGGTTACCGGAATTGAAATCAGGGCCTTGTGCTTGGGAGGCAGGTGCTGGAACCACTGACCTAAATCTCCGGCCCCAAACTGAGTTGTTTTTTTTTTTTTTTTTTTTTTTTTTTTTTTTTTTTTTTTTTTTTTTTTTTTTTTTTTTTTTTGTTTTTTTTTTTTTTGCTTTTTGAGACAGGGTCTTGCGTTGTAGTTCCGGCTGGCCCTGAGCTCACTATGGTGCCCAGGCAAGCCGCCGCGAACTCAGCAATCCTCCTGTCTCTGCCTCCCGAGTGCTGGGATTACAGGCGTGAGCCACCACGTCCTGCATTGTAGTATGCGGTGTTGATTGTTGGTGGGCGTGTCTCCACGCCCAGCATTATATGTGGTTACCGGGGATCGAACTCAGGTCCTTGCGCTTGCGAGGCAGGCGCCGGAACCACTGAGCTAACCCTCCGGCCCCCAAACTGAGTATTTTTAAAGAAAACTGAACCATAACATTTCAGTTAATTTCAGAAAGTACATTTCCATCATACATTTGGTTCTTTCGATACTTTGTTCTATAAACATACTGTTCTAATTTTTATGATGTTGAGGGAATATATGTTTATCACTAATTGTAAAGAATCAAGACTAGATTGGAAGCCCGTTAAAATTTAAGTAACTATTCTTTTATTCCTGAGACTAAAGAACTTTCAATGGGGAAAAAAAAATAGAAATACTACAATGTCTATTGCTTTGGAACATTTTTTTACTTCTCCATTTTGTGGCTATGATTGCCAAAAATTTATGAATCTCTGTTTGAATTTTAGCACTTCCATTTTTCATTGCCCCAACAGATTTCTGATATTTTTAAATATTTTGTCTCTGTATTTCATCCAGTTATTTTTAAAATGTGATTTTGTGAGTTGTAAGCTACACAATCTTTTCATTTCAGATTTCTCACTAATTCATTTTTTCTCTTCATATATATATATATATGAATTATAACACACACATATATTTATACCATATATGTATATGAACATACATATATATATATATTTCAATGAAACACTTAAAAGATAAATATATTAATGGTAGAAATGTAATCTTATTTATATTAATGGTGTTTGTTCCTTATTTGAAACTCAGAACAAATCAAGATCATTAGATTTTTAGTATGGTATAATAGATTGTTTTCAGATAGTTAAAATAAAAAATGTGAAATTTATTCTTTTATACTGTGCCCTCATCTTGTAATAGTTTTTTTATAGAACCCCACATTCTTTTATTTTACTCATCTCTACTGAATTATTTCTCCCAACTATAAAGGACAAGTCTTGGTCCATAAAAGAGAAAAAATATAATTATTCCCCAAAGTATTTCTCTGTTTAGGTTCAAAGAGAACCACAAAATTCCTCATTCAGAATCACAATTTATACATTCAGAATGAGAGAATATACTATCTCATACATTGCTGATTATTTTAGCAATTTATTTAGTACAGTTTTCTCCATCTCAAAGGGAAAACAACAGCTTTCTTCACCTCTTCCTGGTAATTGTTAAATAAAGAAACTATTTTTGTTTGGTCAAGAGAGCTGGACAGCTAAGGATTTATTAACTTTTTCTTCTATTAGTACTTCAAGAGTAACATATACCATTGCCAAGAGCAATATCTACAAAATCTTCCTGGTCATTTGTCAAGAAAAACTTTTACTAGGATTCTTTTAAATAAGTAAAGATTACAAAAGAGCTATTCTATTTCTTTCTAACTTTCAGCTCATTTTGTCATATGCCAAAAGAACTCACAGTGTTCTACATTTTTTTTAATTCACAACTCATTTTGTCACCTTATTAAATCCCCAGACATCCCACCAATAGTTCAATTAGTATTTTTTTTCTTCAGTGGAAAACAAGCAAAACAGACACTTTAATAACTTTTCTACTAGGTAGGCCACTTACAATTTTTTTTCTTATATTGTAAGATTCACATATATAAGCTGTGGACAGGTAGTTTAAGCAACATCATCCATTTTTAACTTAGTAATAGTTTAAAGAAAAAGGAAGAACACAGGATAGGGGACAGGGAAACTGACACAAGTATTCATTTTGAAGAAGGCCTAAATGATCTTTGGAGATTATTTATCCCAATACTGTATTTCATTCCTCTACCACTCATCATTTCTAGGCCTTGGATATTGGTTGTTTAAAGCTTTTTTTTTTTAATCGTTACCTTTTCCTCAACAAAGAAAATTGATGGATGTTCAGGTCAGCTATTGTATACTTCATCTTATGAGGCAAGTATGATTACAGAATTAGTTCACTTTATTGAGCAAGGACATATTACACTAAAAGAACCTGATTTCACTTTGTATGTTATAATTTAACTTTAGTAAAATATCTTTTGTTATAATCCCTAGTTTTCATGCCAGTAAAAATGTAGAATAAATTAAACAAAATTGTCAAATGAAAGTATATAAAGAATATGAATAGGTACAAACAATCTTCATCATAAGCCACTGAATTGAATATAATCTATGTTATCAAGTCATCCTAGTATATTTAACCTAAAACTTTCTTTGATATTGGTGCTGACAGTACTGCCAAATAGAATTTAATGGGTCAGGCCGGAGATTTAGCTCAGTGGTTCCGGCAACTGCCTCGCAAGCGCAAGGTCCTGAGTTCAATCCCAGTGACCACATAGAATGCTGGGCGTGGTGACTCATGCCCACTGGCAATCAATACCACATACCACAGTGCCGGGCGTGGTGGCTCACCCCTGTAATCCCAGCACTCGGGAGGCAGAGACAGGAGGATTGCTGAGTTCGAGGCTTGCCTGGGGTACATAGTGAGCTGAGGGCCAGCCTGAACTACAAAGCGAGACCCTGTCTAAAAAAAAAAAAAAAAAAAAAAAGGTAATGGGTTGCTTGCTGAAAATATTATTTGCATAAGAGGAAAAAAAACTATTTAAGATATTATTTCAGAATAAATATTTAGAATGATGTGATTTGTTAAAATATTTCAATTTAAAAACATTAACTAGTTAATGTTGAAAACATTATGAATAGTTTAATAACATAACTATGCATTATCGTATCCTTAGATAACATCAATGCTAAAGGAAAATTACTTTTATTTTTTATTGGAAAATTTTCAAACTATATATTTTAAATTAGGCTTTAACTTGAAAAATACATAAATCTGTAATATAAGTACAAGTTATACATGTAATACATGCATATATGTGTATATATCAGAAACATCATTTCTAATGTTTAGCATCATCTCTATATATTGTCAAGAAAGAATAGCTTTGTCCTAAGTACAAAAAGTCACATCATATTTAATATATTAGTTTTTTTAAATAGATTTACCTACACAGTACAAATGATTGATATGGCAGCAATGATATTTTGTTTCTTTTGTTTTTTTTCCGGTTTTTTTGTTTTTGTTTGTTTGTTTGGAGGGGGGCAGGGTTTTGCTTTGTATTTCAGGCTGGCCCTGAGCTCACTATGTAGCCCAGGCAAGCCTTAAACTCAGCAATCTTCCTATCTCTGCCTCCTGAGTGCTGGGACTACAGGCGTGAGCCACCATGCCTGGTGACAGTAATGATATTTTACAGTTATCATCAGT
Organism: Thryonomys swinderianus; assembly: GCA_004025085.1. Taxonomy (NCBI): domain Eukaryota; kingdom Metazoa; phylum Chordata; class Mammalia; order Rodentia; family Thryonomyidae; genus Thryonomys; species Thryonomys swinderianus. The sequence goes on along the minus strand of PVIC010003912.1, from coordinate 24,949 downwards.
TACATAGTGCTATAATCTCTTAAATGGCACCTAAAACAAAGAAACAAAAAATATTACCATGTAAGAAAACCGAAACAATATTGGAAATTACAATGGTAACTTCACAGTTTAATGTGTATAAGATGAGCAGAATAGCTAAAGACTTGGTTAAATATCAACATTTAAAAATACTTCATATATAACATTAACGCATATGTGGATTTTAACAGCGGTATCTTTTCTTTGTTATTAGAAACTGAAGATGTAAATGCATCCTAGAATGCAAGATAGATACTGTGTAATAGTAAATGTTCAAAGCAAAATTGTTTTTAGAGGTCAGTAATGAAGTGAAAGAAAAAAAATATGATGGTAAAAATAGGAAACACAGCCGGTCGTGGTGGCTCATGCCTGTAATCCCAGCACTTGGGAGGCAGAGACAGGAGGACTGCTGATTTCGAAGCTTGCCTGGGCTACATAGTGAGCTCAGGGCCAGCCTGAACTACAAAGCGAGACCCTGTCCCCCCCAAAAATAAAAAAAAAATAAAGGAAACACAGTTTGTGCATATAGGGGCAGGGGTTTGTTGGATGGGTAGGTAAAAAGGAAAAACGAGAATTAAGTCATGTCACATACTGGTATAAGTTCTCAATATTAAGCATAATTGTAATGTGCATATATAATGTGCCAATAAAGATTCAAATAAATAGTTATTTTTTAAACAGAAGAACACAAACATTGACAGGAAAGATAATTTTTCTCTATGATTATACTAAAAAAAGTGAAAACTTTCACCTCAATTTTTTTCCTTTCTCTGGAATTGTAAAAGAAAGCATGAAGAAAACCTGCGAATATCAACTAGAATTTATACTTGAGGATCTACAGCCCTATTCTTCAGGGTTTTTGATAATGTTGCCTCAAGTAGACTTACCAAGAAGTTTGAAGTAACAGATCACTTTATCTTTTGGATTTAAGTGACTTTTGCATGAAATTGACCCATAAAAATGTCAAAGTCAGTTGCTGTGACTAATGAAAATAGCTTTTGAACTCAGCATACATTTTGCTTTAGTTTCATTTGAGAATATTTTAACATATCAGTTGCTTTTATTTTTATCTCACGTTTTCACATGACTATCTACAATCTGTCTATATAATTACACACACACACGAACACACCCTTAGCTTCAAATATATCCGTACATAGATCTAAAATAATCAAACGTATGTAACACTACCAGCACAAACAGACATCATACAACTGAGGGAGTTAGAGACATTTTATAATGGAAAATTTCTAGAAATATGATCAACATTAATGAAATTATAAAGAAGAATCATATGACAATCTAGCGTGACAAAAATGTGACCTATGGGTGGGTCTGCAAAGTAAAAAATATGGTGAACTGAGTTGAATGAGCTAAAGAGCTCTGCCTAAGGTAAAAGACAACAAGAAGAAAGCATAAGAACAGAATAGAATAAATCAAAGCAAAAATCTCCGCAGACCTATTGGGGAATCTAACCAAAGCTGAGAGACATTTCAAAGACTGTAAATACCCTATCTCTTCTCTGATACGAGGAACTGAAAATGTAAATGAGTTTTTTTTTTTTTGGTGTATTATGGATACTGTGAAATAGAAAATGTTCCAAGTGAAATGAGGGTAAGTAAAGAGGGGAAAGAAAAAATGTGATAGTATAAAAAAGGAAAACAAACCTTATGTATATAATGGGTGGAGGTTGTAGGTAGGGAGGGGAATGGGAAAGTGAGAATTAAATCTTGTCATATACAGGTCTGGATTCTCAGTGTTGAGTGTAAATAGGATGTGCATATAAAATGTACCAATAAAGATTCAAAGAGAGACTGCATTCTAGCAAAAAGTTGAGATGAATACTACAGAATCTATCTTCCCATTTTTTGTCATTTTTTACAACCAGAATCTTCTTATATCTCTAGGAGGACGAATACTAGCTCCACCTTTCTGTCAATTTAAGCATTTAAAGAGGGGAAAACTCACTCCGCGTATTCACCCCAGGTGTACGCTCTGTCATTCTCTAGAGAGCCTGTGTCAGACTTTTCTATTTCCTGCAACTCATATATTCTTTCTCTGGCCCCTAGATCTTAGATGAAGTCTGTTTCCCCCAAAAATGTTTTATTATTAAATATAAAATCATTCATTTTCCTTCCCCAGTACCTAGAGCTTGACCTATGCAGTTGCCTGCCCTAGTATTACTCCGCCACAGGGCTGGCTTCGGCGCTGAGGAAAGATGACCATGACACGAAGGTCTTCAATCTCCCTCTCCCTGGACTTCCAAGGGAGCGAGGCACAATGTTCTCATCGCTTCCCTGACACTTCCAGCTACCTGCTTCCGAGGAGCGCGCCTTTTGCACTCCAAAATGCCACAGTACTGCTCATCTGAATAAAGCAAACCTTACTTCTTTATATTCTGGCCCAAAGTCCGGTTACTATACTACTCTTATGCTCATTTTTGTAGCTAAATTCCACATTTTCAAGAAGTATGTATGCACTTTTTCGGGGGAATCTTTATTAGTACATTGTCTATACACAACACGATCATTCTGAACACTGGGGATTTGTACCAGTACAAGACACAATTCAATTCTCAATGTTTCCCCTTCCCCTACCCACCCAACAATCCACCCCAAATACATAAGCATTGTTTACTTTTTTATTATGATCGCATTTTTGCTTTCCCTCGATACTCATTTCTCCATCCCATTTCCCTTTCAGTGTTTTCAATTTCACAGTATCCATCATACATTCTAGAACTCACTAACATTTTCAGTTTCTCATACCAGAGAAAATATACATTTACACTTCTGTGACCTATTTATTTCACTTATGAGCATATCCTGAAGGTATATCCATTTGAGTATAAATGACTCAAACTTATGCACCTTTTAAGAAAAGATGTCCAGTACTTACTCATCCTTGTATTTCATCACTTATATTCAATTTAGAAAGGATTTCAATATTTTATTCCAATACTATCAATAATTTAGAAGTTATTGTTGACATCTACTGCTACACATTATGAAAACATTTCCTAAATTTGAAATTACATTTGCAAAAAATATAAACACAGATAAAATACTAAATTTATGGCGCTGCACATATTATGTACTTTTTAATACCAACCACAATTATTTTATCACGTATAAATAATGCTACAAATAAACGAAGAAATTAGAGAAGCTATTATTGACTATGATTTTGACAACTTTGTAACTTTACTGTTTTGTTCAGTGAACTCTTTACTCATAGAGATACTGACTTTTAAATAAACATTTTAGATACTTTAGCTTTTCCTTCACCAGTCCAAAAGTACTAATAGCTGTAACAGCATTATCTTAAAATATTATATCTGGTGATGTAGACATCTTAAATTTTTCAATTTTTATTTTTGTGAATGTCTTTGATGTAGTTAAACGTTCCTATTTTAAATCAACTTTAGAATTAGGTAGTAAAACATATCCTGAGTCATTTTATTATTTTTCCATTTCAAATTATTTGAATCTATGCATCACTCTGTAAAAACTTATATTTTATAATAATCTATTGGCCTTTTAAAATAGTACCCCTTTATAGCTATAACTAATTTTTAGACTTGGTTTACTTCTCTTATTTGGGACTTCCTTAAAATGTTTGTTCATAGTTCTATTACCACGTGTTTGTGATAATGAATATACTTATCATTGGGAAACATATCAAAATATTTTTCACTTCCTCTTTCTTTTTTTTTACCTTCTCTCATGCCCATTTACCCTCCCCCTATACATTACTCTTTCATTTCTTTTCATCTATCTTTTCATTTACTTTTTAAATTATTTACATTTTTGTTTTTCATATGAGAAAAAAGTGCAATAATTAACATTTTTGTCCAATTTATTTTATTGAGAATTATAGTCTCAAAATACACACATTGTTCTAAAATGGCTCAAATTTGGCCTTTGTACCAGAGCAATACTCCATTGTGCATAACTATGATACTGTCTTTTCCATCCTTGCTACGATGGATGTATAGTTCTTTTCTAATATTTAACTCTTGTGAGTTGTGCTGCTATAAGCATAGATATGCCTGTATCACTACAATATGATGTCTTTGGCTCTTTGGGACAATATATTTTCATTCTTTCCTGTCAAAGTTTTTGTTTTCTACCCTAAAGGTGATACTTAGAGCCTACTATAAAAGAGTGCGTTAAAACAGTGCAATGTCTTTTGTCAGGTTCAGAAGAATTGGTCATGAGTGGTGTATGGGAAGCCCAGTGTCTATGATAAGAAAAGAAGGCTTCTCTCTATCCACCGCAGCAGTAGAAAGACAGTTCCATGCTCTGAGTGTTGAGTTGTCATTGCTCAATAGCAGCATATATTTTGGTTTTCAACCAAGACATTTTGGAATACTAAAACAAGATAGCAAAATATTTAGGAAAATGCTAGAATCTACTAGTTAAATGGTAAAGAATAATACTCAATATGAAGGAGAAGTAAGATTGAACTAGATGTTTACATTTCAAGAAATGTTGAGAATTGAACCTTAGTAAAAAGAAAAAAGGAATAAAAGAAGAAAATACTGTGGTTTGAGGTTTCCTGTACCTTACTTGCTGACTCAAGAAACTTTCCCATAAAACTAATTTTGTCTTGCAACTATATTAATGTTCCAAGAAAATTAGGAATTAAAACTACTTTTAAATACTTGAAGTTAGTCCATTTTCTTTCAAACTGTTTCTTAGCCAAGTGTTGTTGGCTTAGTTAGTGAAAAATGTTCCAAATACCAAGAATGAAATTTCCTTTTTTATTTTTAAAATGTAGCCTGAATCCTGATGCTTTCTACATACTTCTGCTATAGATTAATGCTTTCTTCTTTCCAATGAAAATTGATTTCTTGAAAAGAAATCTTTCCAAATTGGATTAGCTAAGTTTTATAAGCACTTGAAGATTGATGTAAGATATATGTACCAAGAGGAAATTCTTTTACCTTTCATATTTTATTGAAGAATATTTTGAAAGGAAAGACAACTTTTAAATCTAAAGAGTAAAATGTGAAATCTTTTTCTGCTGTATTTACTGAAATTCCCAATTCTATTGACAATATTCTATAGGTTAATAAAGACAAAAGGAGAAAAATTCTGGTGTTAATTAAAAGTTGACAGTTCATTTGGCACAACAGATAAGTAGATTCAACTTTTGTTAAAATGATACAATAAATGTGATTGGCTGACAAAGTTGGATCTAAATTAGGGAAAGTTTTGCTTGCAGCAAAGCTTTTAACACTTTCAGGAGTCAGAAGACTTGTCCTAGACTGCTTTACTAGAACAATCTTTAGTTGTTTCCATTTTAGCAACCACTAATTCTGTGATACTCATTTCTCTTTCTTGCAAGATCCTTTTCAATGGGAAAATTTGCTTCTTCAGTTTTTACCATCTGTATAAGAAAAAAGTAAAGTTTTTCCCTAAGGATCAGTGACAAAATAAACACTAACATAAATTTTTTCTGGGTTTGATGGTTTTATTTTTGTGGTGCTGGGGAGGGAACACACTGTCTCCGAAAGTTATCCAGGAGCTCCTCATCTAGACTGTACTCAGCGGGGAGTGGGGGGGTTGACGCGATATGTGTTTATAAATCAATGGCCAATGTTTTGGCTTTTGCTCCATAGTTCCTGTATTAAAATGAATTAATTTAAACACATATCACTTCAAACTGAAGTAATATGTGATAGAACCTTAGCTATCCAATTATTTCCTTGTGTTGTCTACTAGCATTCCTGGTTCAAACTGAACCATAATATTGGTTGAAATTTTACAATTTTTCTCAGGGAAGAGAAATTATTAAATACAAAGAAAATTTCATATTTGCCTACTTACTTTCTATTTTGATGTTCCATGTCTTAGAGCAGAAGTAGATGCATATGAATGAAATGAGAAACAAAATTTGGTGTTTGAATTTACATACAGAAATTGCATGTTTCTGTGTTTGTTTTGTATTTTCTTTTTCTTATTTGAGTTATTTTATTTAACTGGGACTCTAAGAGTACAGAGAAGAGAAATAAGTGGTGGATAAAACAATTATTTTGGAGGTATATTTTCTGATGCAGAAGGAAGAAAACTTTCTTCAATAAGGGTGTGTGCACTGATATATTTACATCCATTAAAGTTATTAAGAATAAATTAAAGTTAGGAGAATAGTGATACTGATCTTAATTCCTGTCAATTGCCATCTTCTTCATATTTCTAGTCTAAATGGATTATTTAATACCCAGTATGATCTCAGTGTTAGATTTTATGTATTCCCAAAGATTACATAGGACATATACTATTTTTAATTGAATTCTTTATTGGTGCATTTTATATACAGCTCACAGTCACACTCAACATTGGGAAATTTTTACCAGTATATGACATGAGATAATTCTCAACATATTATTATGTTTTTTTTTTTTTATTTCTGAAACCCAATATTGGGGAATTCAACTAGGAGCTCTCCATACATTGCCAGGACAACAAGTTACCTTATGTCTTCTGTATCTCCTAATATAAATGAACAAACAAACAAACAAACAAATAAATAAATAAATGCTGAGATCTTATGAAGGCCATAATTTATTTTCACATAAAATTGTATTATAACATTCTACATGGCAAAGAACACTAGCTATCCTATTATTTCCATTTGCTGTCCACTAGCACTCCTGGAAATCTAGTAAACTAATAGTTCCTAACATCAGACAGCCTTGCATCAAACAGTCTGCATTGTTTTGCCTGGACAAGGTTCCCTTCTCTTGTTTCATTGGTGGAAGGTGAGGAGAAAGGCAGGTTTCTTCTAAAAAGCTTATCTGTATCCTGCAAAAGCTTAGATCTGAAAAACATTTCCCTGATATTCTGCAAAGCATATTAGTCAAGATCTGCAGAAAGCATAGCTAATAGATAAGTAAAGACACAGATATAGAAATATAGATATGTACATATATATGCATATGTATGAATTAATATTTAATACAACCTTAATCATTATATGTAACCGGGTTTACACCTACAATGCTTTTTTTTTTTTTTTGAAACAGGTTCTCGCTTTGTAATTCAGGCTGGACTGAGTTCACTGTGTAGCCCAGGCAAGCCTCGAACTCAGCAATCCTCCTGCCTCTGCCTCCCGAGTGCTGGGATGACAGGCTTGAGCCACCATGCCTGTCATTTGTGGTATGAGCTACTGATTGCCAGTGGGCATGGCCACCACGTCCAGTATTGTTATATGTGGTTACTGGGATTGAACCAGGGACCTTGTGCTTGCGAGGCTGGTGCTAGAACCACTGGGCCAACTCTCCGGCCCCCTACTGTGCTATTTAATTTCCTCCAAACTTACTGTTCTGGTTCTTTATTCCTTTCATCTCATTTTTGTATGTGAAAATTTCTGTGGGGTATATGTTGTTTCCAACTTATATTTCTTTCTGTTGCTATTTCTTCTGAAGTATTTATTTGGTGTTGAGTTTTATATCTGTAGTTATTTTTTCTCAGCTTTTAAAGAGGTCATTATGTTAGGATTTTAATTTTTTTGCTTTTTTTCTTTGAAAAGACATCTACCTTATAGATGCTCCTTTGAAATTAATGTCTTCTCTTCCTTGCCCTCTAGTCTAGTTGAGGTACTTTCAAGATTATCTCATTTTATGTTTGAAATGTTATACCCAGATGTAATGTTTTTCTACCTGTTCTTCTTGTAGCTTGAGAAATATTTTGAAATTTTAAGGATAGCGACTTTTGATAACTTTATGAGGAAACAAATTCAGTTTCTACATCCTGCTTTCATATTACTCATTTTCACTTTCTATTTTACTTATAATCTCTTTTCATTTCCATCATGTACTCACATGTCTATTTACATATATTTATTCTGTGCATTTATTCTCCATATCAAGATTCTCTCTTCAAATGTACCCAACCTGTTACTAAACACATGCAAAAAATTATTGATATTTATTTATTCTACTTTAAGTTCAAATGATATAGTTTTTTTTCTTCTTTCTTTCTTTTCCACTTCTATTCTTTCCCATTCTCTACCAGCACACATATTCATTTTTCTTGAAAGTAGTAAAGTTTAATTTTATATAATTACATTTTTTTCTTTGAGTGTGTTTATATTACTTTTACTGCTATGACTTCACAGTATTCAAGTTCCTTCCTTTGTTGTATGAATTGTAATCTACATGAAAAGTTCTATAAGTAAAATTTAAAATAAAGTGTTCTTTTTTGGAAATTATGCATAATTTAACTATTATAGTTCAACTCCTGAATTTTTTAAAGATAACAATTAAAACTGACTATTGTAGATTAAGGAACAAAATTTCAACTCACATTCACATATGTTTTTTATAAAGTCTCCATATTAACTTTTCTTCATAGTCTTTTTATTAAAATAAATACATAGAATTTAATGGTTCTCAACATTTCTGGAGGTTTGTTTTCAGAATTAAATAATTCAGGCACTGTTAAGAGCATGTGTGACAGTTGCACTTCTGTAATGATTTTAGAGTTTAATTCTAACAATTTTTAACTACACAAAATTTTTCTCTATGTCCCTATATTTTGTTTTCCATTCATACATTTCTGAATACTTTTACATAACTGGAGAGATTTTTCTCCCAATTTAACACTGTTTTTAATTTCAGTGTCTTCCAACTTATATTTGCTTTAAAACGCTTGTTAAATTTACTTTTCTAGCAATCATTAGGTTATTTTCTTTTGTGTACAGGTTAATGTGTGTCCTCCTTTGCACACCAGTTAAAGTCTGTAACATGTAATCCAAATTTCTAACACTAGGTTGTAAAGCTATTTCCTTCAGAAAGGGAGTGGAGTCAACTTCTGTGGGTTCCACATTATAATTATAGGTGACTTTACCCTGCGTGGATATTTTTTCTTCCCCAAAGTCCATAGTGAACCTAATTACCTATGTACTGATCTTAGCATATATCTCCTTTGAGAGCTAATTAATTCACAAAAGTTGATCTATGTTCTAAATAAGTGTAATACTTAAATTTTACATCATATCACATATATCTACTATTTTCAATAATATGTCTCAATGAACTTTGAAATGACAATTGGATGTCATGATTAATCATTGAATGTCAATGAAGCTAAGGAACAAATGCTTCATTAAATCATGTCACTCATATCAGATTTATTTCCATTCACAACAAAAACTTCATTCATGATAAGCAAAAAAGGAGATAATGGTGCGGAAAGCTATATACTGTGTATAAAATTCAAACAGTTGCCTACCTTTATATTTAACATTTAATAATATTAACAATTAAGTGAATAGTTCTACTTTTAAAATAGATCAATTATGTTATGCACTTGTTATAAACAACATAATATATCTTCTGTTCTTGAACAGTAATATTATTCTTTCTTTGAGGCATATTCATTGCATAGGTGTGAAGAAAATCATACTAACTTCCAATTATTACCTGTCTTGTTCATATTTTATAGTGGAAGACAGTTACTCAGAACAGTTCCTGATATCCAATCCTTGCCTGCTGCAAGTTGTCTAAATCAACATCACTGTAAAGTGCGAATTCAGTGCTTCTTGTTTACTGTTCCCTAAAATGAGTATCCAAGAGAAATTCTGACCTCCATTTCTCATATTCCACCTCAATTCAAGTATTCAGTAAAATGACCATCATTGTTAGATCAATGTATATGGACTACAGTGGCATTTCCGGATGTATTTTGAAGAGCACCGTAAAGAGTACACTTTAAAAATCTTTGCAATCTTTCTCATAGTGAGTGGGGAGGAAGGAAAGGGCAAAACATTAAGGTGTATGTGCATCGCCAATTCTCCACATTGCAATCACTACTTATTGCAAATGTTTACCAATTAATATAAAATATTACAAAAGGACAAGGAACGTTTTGACCGTCTTTTGCCACTTTATGTAAACTTAGCCTTAGTCTGTGGGTCTATTACAGTGAAGCATCCACAAGAGTTGATAAATATTGTGTATGTTCTGAAGATAGCATACTCAAGGTGAACAAGGTCATCAGGTGGGGCTTCCATAGGTGCTCAGAGAGAATGCTGTATTCTATTTTGTGGAAGAAGAATGAAATTATATTCAAATAGGAGAACCACTTGTGACATGAGTGCTAGCATATATTTTCTGCAAAAATTTAAGGTAACATGTTTCTAAAACACTAGTAGAAATGTAAGTTATGAGTCAGTTGTCTACACAGTAATTTAACTGAAGGAGATGAGGCTGCTAGATGCCAGGAACTCAGACTGAGATTTTCACAAGTGCTATTGTGAAGCTTTCTTGTAAAGGAAAGTAAGTACAGGGCACTCTGGAAGAGATGACAGGATCATTTGCAAAGTCTCAGGAGCGACAGTGAAGCACCAACAGCAGCAGAAATCTCAGCTTTCTAATATAGTCACTTTAGAAATGAGCAAAATTCAGTGGAGGTTATTTATTATGTATGTATGTATGTATGTATTTGTTTGTTTGTTTATTTATTTATTTTCAGTCAGGGGCTTAGGTCAAAGATAAAAACAAAAGGAACAGTGTAGTACAAAACGGCTGACAACCTCCATTGATTCAGAGGAAGAATAATTTAGACCAATTTCTCAGTAAGAAGAATAGTAATTAAATGACTGCAATCCTTAGAACCCCTGGTAATTAGATATATGTGGAAGCTAACTGTCAAACAATGGAAGATAAATGGTTCGGTATTGCATGATTACATCATGAGAAACAAAGGCTTGATATTAAGAATTCAAAGGAAGGAAACATCTTTATAGTTTTAGACTTCAAAGGAAACTCAGTTAAAAAGAGCGGGAGAGAGAAACTGGAACCATGGACACATGAACAAAAAGTGGGGTATTATGAGAATAAAGCACTTTTAGGAAACAATGATTAGATTTTCCCCAATAGCTATCAAGGTTTAATATAATGATTCGGCAAAGATCTGCCTTTTACTGTCTCTAGAATACAAAGAGTTTACTATGGAGTTATTTGGTTCTCAGAAACAAATAGACTGGAAATGGACCGTCACAAGTCTAAATAGAGTCGACACTGGATACCTGGGTCTAATCAGGGCGTCCTATTTCCAAAGGGAGAGAGAAGGGCTGAGTCGGTGCTTTGGTGTCAGCAATTTAGCTGTCCAGCAGGTTACACTGCAGAAGGAGTGCTGGAAGAAAATGAAAGCTTTGGTGCAGGCTTTTCATAAAGACCTTTTCTTCTGTTTCTCTAAGAGCTAAAATCATTGTGGTTGTACAAAGCCTATGTGGACCTTGTTCCCAGTAATGACCAATCATTCTGTCCCAAGTTTAATGTCAACTTTTGCTGGAGAGTAGCATTTGCTAGTAGGACTGTGAACTCACCTTGGAACTATTATCCTATAATAGTTCAGTGAATAAAATATAATATATAAATCAGCCACTAAAAGGCATCATAGAAAATTTCAGTTCAGTCCCATTAAATCTATAGTCTTCTATTTGAGATGAAAAGAAGTAGATAAATGTGCACTATAATACAGAGCAAATCAACTTATTACATGAATGCATTTGAAATTGCACTCTATCAAATAATATATGAACATAAGGTTATAGCTTTTTTCTTACTCATATTTTATGGAGCAATTTTCTTAAATCTTTCATGTGAGTGCTAGACATCAATGTCAAGCCATCAGAACAGCCTCTGTATGAGTCATCCCACACAGTTCCCAAAGCACATCCTCTTCTCTTCTGTCTCCTTTATAGTATTTTAAAAATTCTTTATGTTGTTATCAGAGAGAATTTCTCTGTAGCCTTCACATTAGAAGCACTGTTTTCTTTACTTGTTGTTTTGTCTCAATTAGTTCTTGGTTGTGTGTTTTGCCTGTATAACTCTTCCATCTGTCATTTTCAAAAGTGGTCTTCAGATGAGTCATCTTGTTGCTGTCCACTAGTGGTAGTTACTGAGGTCCTAAATCTATAATTGCATATTAATGTACCATAGAGTGATTTCTTCCCTTGTTGCACATATTTCCTATGAAGGTGACCCACAAAAGCACACCAAATTAGGGCCGGAGATTTAGCTCAGTGGTTCCCATACCTGCTTAGCAAGTGCAAGATCCCTGGTTCAATCTCCAGTAATCACATACAATAATACTGGGCATGAGCTCAGGGGCAGCCTGAACTACAAAGCAAGACCCTGTCAAAAAAAAAAATTAGAAATAGTTTTAGAGGAATAGTTCTTTCTTAAAAGCAGTTTTAAAATTGCATTTGAATGAACAAGACAATGAAAATTAGTCTTTTAAAACAAAACATTTGAATATAATTTGCTCTTTTCTCTGTTGTAAGACACAGACAGTTTTGGGGAAAAATCTTACTAAACTGCTTGCACTTGGGTGGTTTGCAGTGATGCATCATCCTGAGAACAGCCATCTGCATCTGAGGAGGCAACTCCGGACATGGATTTTGCCAAATAAACATGAGAAATTCAACCTGAGAGAAAATGCACTCTGAGGCCTCATAGTGCATAATTAGATCACAGAACTACAAATAGGATTGTAAGAACTGAGCATCAGGTTCCAGGGAGAGGAATTGGAGCAGAGAAGTGTAGTAGAACAGGAGGCGACTCAAAGAGGCCTTCGTTTATCATGTAAAATACTCTGGCTACGCTGGCACACAATGGGGCTCCCCAAAGGGCCTTTCCTGGGAAGTAACAAGACCAGATCTAAGTGACGTGTGGAAAGAAGATGGCAGATATTTAAAACTGCAGCCACCAAATTAATTAAAAATAGCCCAGTGGAAAGTTTACAGAAGGCTAAAATCCGAGTTTACCAGTAAGCATGAGGAAAGGAGAAAAGATACTGTGTATTTTTAATGCATTTTATCATTATTTAGTAATATCATGTGCTTCTGGAAAAAATATGCTTTGAAATAAAACTCTGAAACGTCTTAGACTCAATTGACTTCAGTATGTTTTTGATGTTATTTTCTCTCTGTCATCTGTAAAATAATATTACTGTTCAGTTTACTAGTTTAAGTAAAATTGAAAATATAGGCTATGGTAAAAATAAATCTAACAAAATGTCTAGCACACAATAGTTATTTAGTGAATGTTAGGTTATGGAAAGAATTTACTTACCTAAATTCCTTACTACACTTTATTTTGGATCATTGTCCTTAGCAATATATTTTTCTATGTAACATTTATATGCATTTTAGAGCACTGGATGATGAAATAATGTGCAGGATAAATGCACTATATAAATACACTGAATAAATGAAGATGTTAAGGATCACCAGTCTAATTGGACAGATAGATTGGAAGAAAAGAGATTTATGGAAAGAAAATTACAGAAACAGGGAAAAATATGTTAATAAAAAAGGAAACGAAGCTTATGTATATAGGGGCTTGGGGTTGGAGGGTGGGTGAGAGAATGGAAAAAAATGAGAATTAAATTGTGTCATGTACTGGTACAAATTCTCATTGTTGTGTGTGATCATGATGTGTATACGCAATGTACCAATAAAGATTCAATTTAAAAAATGAAATCTAGAAATTATTAATTCATGTCAATGTAATATAAGTACAGAAATAGGACATTATTAAGAATCTACATCTGAGCATCCCATGATGTGTTATGTCTACATGGAGTGTAAACATTTTCTCATGTATTTTTCTAAAACAGAAAAAAGGCTCTGTCAAAATAGTTAAATATCATACCAAAGTGTCTCAATGGCAGTGTCTATTAAATTTCACACTTTTAATATACAAATCAAAATACAGGTGCATATTGTTAAGAGGTACAAAGAAAATTAAGGCTTTAGTTATCATAAAATAAGTTTTAATGATGTCTTACATCTTAAATGTGATATTTTGTAATACTCTAGTGAGAACAATATATAATTATCAATGTTTCACCATTTTAGAATTAGGAAACACTGTTACAGTCATCTGACTGATTATCTGTCATTTTGTTTTGGATCAGCACTGGATTTATTTCTCCTTCACTACTTATATACTTAGTACATATCCTAGTTGTGTGTTGATAATGTCTTATATGCAAGAAGCATCTTCTTCATCAGTTCATGCCACTATAATAATGAATCATTATACACTGGGTGTCTAGACAACAGATACTTATTTCTCACAGTTATGGAATCTGGGAAATCAAAATACTGAGTCTTAGCAGCTTGGGGTCTGCTGCGGGTATTCTTCCTGGTTTGTGGATGTCTGGCTTCTTGTTTTTTCTTTACATTGTTGAAAGGAGACAGGGCACACCCTAAGCTTCTTTATAAGGATAGCAATCCCATCCACGAATTAACTACTTTACAGAGTACCCACCTCCTAAATTTATCATATTAGTGGATAGAAATTAAGCATATGACTTGCAGTGGACACTACCACTTGAACCACAATAACTATATGGTAAGTATTATTTCATCTCACTCCTCAGCAAGATGCCTGTGTTACAGATAAGGAAGACAAAAGACAAGACTTAAATCACATGAAGATTGGTCACAGCATATGTATGTGAAAAGTCGTGCACAGGTGCTTTGTCCTGTACCTTTCATGAGTTTATTCTGTCTTTCTGAATCAAAAGCAAACTTTTAAACAATAGGTATATTATTATAATTATTTAGACTTCTGCATTTAATATAATTGTTGTGTACTTAGCAAACATTTATATAGGGCTAAATTTTATTATCCATTTCAAGGAAAAAATAAGATGAAAGCAAAGATGGTTATTTGCATATTAGCTAATATATTTTTTATATTATTATTTAGTACATGCTTTCATTTTAGACCATGTAAAATTATATATCTGAAAAAATTCATTACTCTTTTTTGACGTCATTTCCTTTGAAATTGTGTTGAAATAAATGTACCTGTTTTTTGCTTTGTTTTGTTTTAGTACCATAGTTATTTTAGAAAACATTTTCTTTGATCAGCTGGAAACTTTTGAAACTGTTTCAACCTCTGAAACACTGATTGTCACAATTAATAATTGTTCTAAACTTCATTCCTGCGTTTGTCTTCATTTTCCATGCCACAGGAAGCAGATGTCATAAACAAAGAAAACTGGTGGCAATCAAAGTTCTATCAATGTTTTCTACTAGACGACAAGCTGCTTACATCTCTGAATATGACCTTGCCATCTATTCAAGCATTTCATTTTACCTAACCCCAAATCATAAAATTTATAGTAGGGACAATTTAGCTAAGCAAAGATTATCTTGTCTTCTTTTATCTCAGTCAAATTTGGTATGGATAAATAAAATAAGAATGGTATTTAACTCTTTTCATCTCTCTGACTGTAAAACTGCCTTCCTTAGACAATCTTGTAATATAACTAAAGTGTCACCTAGAATGAATTTTAATAGTTGATTTTGCAGCCTTCTTTAGGATACAGCAACATTTTCATATAAGTATAGTCTGTGATTGGGAGAGCATTATAAGGCCTAATTCACGTAATCAGAGTCACTTATCTGCTGCTTACTGTTTATCAAATGGCAATACTATTTAAAATACAGTGGTA
The DNA here is from genome assembly GCA_004025085.1 of Thryonomys swinderianus. Classification (NCBI taxonomy): domain Eukaryota; kingdom Metazoa; phylum Chordata; class Mammalia; order Rodentia; family Thryonomyidae; genus Thryonomys; species Thryonomys swinderianus. The sequence goes on along the minus strand of PVIC010003912.1, from coordinate 9,446 downwards.
GTTGCAGAAGCATTTTTATTCACCATTAATTAAATAATTTTATTTATTGATTGATTGATTGATTGATTTTGAGGCAGGGTATTGCTTTGTAGAGCAACCTGGCCCTGAACTCATTATGTAGCCCAGCCTAGCCTCAAACTCACACCAGTCCTTCTTCCTCAGTCTCTCAAGTGCCGGAGTTACAGTCCTGAGCCACCACACCCAACATTATGTTACGCTGTACTGGGGATCAAACTCGGGACCTTGTGCTTGCTAGACAGATGCTGAAACCACTGAGCTAAATCGCCCACAGTCTCTGGGAGCATGAGTCAGAGACACACCAAACGCAAGCCCAAGCTGGATAATTTAGTGATTAAGTGAGAGTTGTTACAAGAAAACCAACAAACAATCAAATAAATAAATAAAAGGCTGCAGAATGCAGCTCAGTGTTACAACCTTGACATGAATTTTCAGTATCAGAAAAGCAAAAAGAGGCAAAAAAAAAATTGACACTTTGGCTCATTATTGTATTTTCCAAACCAAAAAAATCCTTATCAAGTCTATGGTACGGCAAGCATTTACTATTAATCATTCATTTAAAAATAGAATTCGGATTTTCTTGTTAGTATGATTTAACCTTATGATTGCTTTCAAAACTAAAGCTTTGCCAATGATGTGGCTTAGTGGCACTAGAACTGCCTGGCAAGTGAAAAGTCCTGAATTGGACCCCAGTACACAACAAAAACAAAACAAAACAAACCTAAATAAATAAATAAATAAATATTTAAAACAATTAAAAGAAACAAATTAAAAGCAAACATAAAACTTTATACTAAAATAATTTCAAATGTGCAATAATAATAAAATAATTACCCCAAGTAATAAAGGTCTTTACTAATAGAAAGTGAATTCATAAGTTTCAGTACTTAAACTGCCTATACAATTATTTATTATTTTAAGTAGCAGTGGAAAATGGTACTAGAAGGGACTGAGAGTATTGAAAAAAGTTAAAAAGGTGTTCTTGGAATATACCAATCATAATTATAAAAGAATTAGTTAAGTTTTGAGTGAACATAGCAAAATATGCATTCTTACTGGGTCAATAGTTATTTCGTTCTTTAATAATGGCCTTTGTGCAACATTATTGCAGAAATCTTGTTTAATAAGTACAAGCAATTATGATATGCCTGAAATTTGGATGAAAAATAAAACAACAGTATTTACACTTATAATACAAAAATATAAACAAAAGAAAAACAAGCAAACAAAAAAAACTGTCGCAGTTTTGGGCAATGAGATTTGTGTATTTAATTTAGTAGACAAAAACTATTGATTTCAGAATAAAATCAACATATTCAATTTTCAGTCCCACCCAAGTATAATACAAAGGTTATTTGTAAATTCACATTACTACTAAGTGAAATTGATCTAAATAGGCTATTGGGGGGAAAGAAAGCACGTGCCTTTTTTTCTGTATAATTTCCCCATATCTGACAGCTACCATAAAAAACAAATCAAAATGAAGTTCTCTCACCGCAATTCTCATTACATAACTTCTTTCTATGTAATACAGGTTTTAGGACACTATTAAATTTACAATTCTGTGACCATACCACAGTATTGCACTCGTTGTGCATGAGAGGCATTCCCGTTAATGATTTCATTATCTTGTTTGATTTTTTGAATGTATAGGTATCACTTTGGCCTTAGTGCTCGCTGCACATTCTCCACCCATTGAGATGCCCTCCTCGGGGCCCACACGGCACTGTGCTCACTCTGCACTGTATTTTCCCCCTCCTTGTAAACTGACTACGAATACTGTACTGCCCTATTCTCACATTTCTCCACATTTAGAAGGCTTCGCAGTGATTCCCCTTTGAAGAGAATTTTGGGTATCTAACCTATCACCTGTGGACCAATGAACGCCGTGAGCCACTGTCATAACATGTTCAATCTCTCAAGTTTGTATTTTAATCAGTTTATTATATAAAGAACAGTGTAAGCAAAAAACTGATTAGCTGGGCACACGGTGAGTGGCTACAACCCTAACTGCTCAGGAAACCAACAAAGAAAAATTATGAGTTGAAGGTCTTTTTGGGCAATATGTCAAGACTCAGTCTCAAAATAAAAACTGAAAACAGTGCTGAAGATGAAGTTGAACGGCTGGGCGCCGGGCTGCTGGCCTAGAATCTTGCAAGTCACTGTGTTCAATGCCCCACCCCCCAACATGCATATAAATGAGACTCGACTGAGTCAAGAGTAAACTGATGTTAACGTGCTGAAATGATGGTTTGTCTAAGCTTAGGAACATTATTACAAATATTTAAATGAAAATAGCAAAACTTCAGAGAGTAAAATGTATTTATAACATGATACATCTCCTAAGATTGCTTCCTCATGTATTCACTTTTGAAGTGAAAGTTCATATTGGTTAACATGAAGTTTCTGGCATTTCATACTCTGTTCCTCTGTTTTCTGTTACTGTGACAAAATGCCAGAAATAACATAAAAATAGAAATAATTCAGTTTAGCTCCTGAATTCAGAGATTTCAGTTCAGTATAGATCCCCCTGTTGCTGGGGGCTGTAGCTCGGCAGTGTATCATGGTGCAAGTATACAGGGAAGAAAATAAATAGCACAGGGTAAGGACTGCTCGCTTCACGGCATCTGAAAAGCAAAGCTAGCAAAGACAGAGGGAGCAAGGAGATGCGATTCCGAAGAACCCTTGGAGGATACGCCCAGGAGCTACCTGTCTGTCACTTCCCAACAGTGCCAAGAGCTGGGAACAAGCTTAAAACATGAGCTCTGGAGAGACTTGTAAAAGTCAGACTATGATATAGATATTGACTAAAAACATTTTGAGAAAATGTGATAATTTTCACTTACAATGAGTATTTTGAAAATGTACAAAACTGAATTCTAATGATATACAGTTAGATATAAATTGACTAAATAACATATAGAAGAGATCAGAGAAACTTTAAGAAAAAGAGGAATTTGAAACAGGTGGAAAAGGAAATAGGAAAAATGTGAAAGTTGATTACTAACATTTTTGAAGTATTTTAATCAATATTTTTTGTTAGTTTGAATTCTTACATACTTTGATTTCTAAGGCAGAAAAAAAAATAAATACAGAAAAGATACCAATGGATTTTCCTTGGAGGAAAAACATCCATGGTCCTTTGAAATCTTAGTCTTGAAGTTACTTGGCTTTTACATCAGCATTTTTCATTGTTTTGTATCTGCTTTCAAGAGTAATTCAGAAATAACATTAAAAATGACAAAAGCAGTATTAAAAATATAAATCCTACATTTGCAAAATGATACGTCAGCAACTAGAGAAGATGGAAATGTATCCATTGGGATATAAGAGATACACCAGCTCAATAGTACATCTATCACATGGGGGTCATGTGACCATGAGATAGACTGGATGAAATCTCAGATATCATTGGGAGCATTGTGCTGAGGGTGTCTTTCACCCTAAAATCAAAAGTATGAAACAGGCTAAAATATATTCGATATGTTATTAAGATAAAATAATTTCCTCTATTACATTTTAAAAGAAAAAAATCAAGGACATTTTACCCCTTAGGTACCAAGCAGAGATGGGAATGCTAGTGAAATGTGTATAAGGCAAGAAATAGAAATTGATGATGGGCCAAAGGGTTAGCTCAGTGGTTCCAGCACCTGCCTCGCAAGCACAAGGTCCTGAGTTCGATCCCCTGTAACCACATACAATGTTGGGCGTGGAGACTCACACCCACCAGCCACCAATACCACATACCACAGTGCCAGGCATGGTGGCTCATGCCTGTCACCCCAGCACTCGGGAGGCAGAGGCAGGAGGATTGCTGAGTTTGAGGCTTGCCTGGGCTACATAGTGAGCTCAGAGCCAGCCTGAACTACAAAGCAAGACCCTGTCTCAAAAAAAAAAAAAAAGAAAGAAAAAGAAATTGATGAAAATTTTCATTTGCATCATAATATCCAAAATTACCTCAGATTGAAAAGCACAGACCAATTGTCACAGATATTGTTACAAAAACACTTTCTAATGCCAATGACTCAACAAGGGGACAGGCACAGAACCATAAAAGAAAGTGATCTGACATAAGAGTAAAACTGAATGTCCTATTCACTATTAGTACTAGCCTATGGGCCTCCTCTGTGGGCCCTAAGAGGAGGGGAAATCAGCATTCTGGGCCTCACTGAACATGTGATCCACCTTCAAAGGCTTTTCTGTGATTTCCTCACCAGCAGAACCAGGCCTATATGGAAGCAATTGTGTTGAAGGGACCCACAGCTGGCCCTGATCTTGGCACCATCTACTCCTGTGTGGCTGTCTTCCAGCACAGAAGAGTTGAGATAATCGTCAATGATCAGAGAAACTGAACCACCCCAAGTTATGTCACTTTCACTGACACCAAACAACTGATAAGAAATGCTGCAAAAAAATCAAATTGCAATGAATCCCACTAATAGTTTTTTGATGCCAAGAACCTGATTGGATATAGGTTTAATGATGCTGTTGTCCAGTCTGATATGAAGCATTGGCCTTCATGGTGGTGAATGATGCAGGCAGACACAAAGTCCAAGTAGAATACAAAGGAAAAACAAAGAGTTTCTGTCCAGAGAAAGTATTTTCTGCGGAGCTGAGAACAATGAAGGAAATTCCAGGAGCTTTTCTTGGGAAGACTGTTACCAACGCTGTGGTCACTGTGCCAGCTTACTTCAATGACTCTCAGCATCAGACAATCAAAGATGCTGGATCCATTGCTGGTCTTAATGGGCTTAGACTTATCAATGAGCCAACCTCTGCTGCTATTGTTTATGGCTTAGACAAAAAGGTTAGAGGTGAAAGAAATATGCTGACCTTTTATTTAGGGGGTGGCACTTTTGATGTGTCCATCCTCACTATTGAAGATGGAATCTTTGAGGTGGAATCTGCAGCTGGAGATGCCCCCATAGGTTGAGAAGGCTTTGACATCTGAGTGGTCTACCATTTTGCTGCTGAGTTCAAGCACAAGCATGAGAAAGACAAGACTGAGAACAAGAGAGCTGTCCTCCATCTCCATACTGCATGTGAATAGGCCAAGAGAACCCTCTCTTCTAGCACCCAAACCAGTATTGAGATTGATTCCCTTTATGAAGGAATCAACTTCTATACCTCCATTACTCGTGCTCGAATTGAAGAGTTGAATGCTGACCTGCTCCGTGGCACTCTGCACCTTGCAGAGAAGGCCCTTTGAGATGCTAACCTGCACAAGTCACAAATTCATGACATTGTCCTGGTGGATGGCTCTACACGTCTGCCTAAGATCCAGAAGCTTCTACAGGAGTTCATCAATGGGAAAAAAAAATTGAATAAGACCATCTAACCTGATGAGGCTGTTGCTTATGGTGCAGCTGTTCCGACAGCCATTCTATCTGGAGACAAGTATGAAACTGTTCAAGATTTGCTGCTTTTGGATGTCCCCCCTCGTTCTCCTGGTACTGACACTGCCGGTGAACTCGTGACAGACTTCATCAAGCACAATACCAGCACTCCTATCACGCAGACACGGACCTTGACTGCCTACTCTGAAATCCAGCCTGGTGTGCACATTCAGGTATACGAAGGCGAGCATGCCATGACTAAGGGGAACAACCTGCTTGGCAAGTGTGAACTCACAGGCAAACCTCCTGCACCTCGTGGTGCCCTCACATTGCAGTCACTTTTGATATCCATGCCAATGGCATCCTCAGTTTCTCCACGGGCAACGAAAGTACAGGAAAAGAAAACAAGATTACCATCACTACTGACGAAGGCTGCTTACCCAGGAGGCTATGGAGCGTACAGTCCAAGAAGCACAGAAGTACAGAGCTGGAAATGAGAAACAGGGACAAGGTCTCCTCCAAGAACTCCCTGGAGTCCTGTGCCTTCACTATGAAAGCAACTGCTGACGATGAGAAACTTCAGATCAATGATGAGGACAAACAGAAGATTTTTGACAAGTATAATGAAATCCTCAACTGGCTGGATAAAAACCAGACTGCAGAGAAGGAAGAATGTGAACATCAGCAGAGGGAGCTGGAGAAAGTGTGCCATTCCATCATCACCAGGCTGTACCAGAGTGCAGGAGGCATGCCTGGAGGATGCCTGGGGGGGGGGGTTCCCGGTCGGGGAGCTCCGCCTCGGGGTGGTGCTTCCTCAGGACCCACCACTGAAGAGGTTGATTACACCAACCCCAGGGATGCATTTAGCATTATTCCCCACTCATGAAATATTGAAGGCCCTAAATTTATAGCAGATTATGTGGTAGTTGCTAAAGATTAACTCCTATATTAAAGTACTGTGCATTCTCAGTACTTGAACACGGAACATGTGCACAAGGAAAAGATTAACATTGCGCTTTCTAAGCACTGCATTCTAAGTGGAAATGCAATGTCATCGATAAAACTTGTTAAAAATTGGCTGCAAACAACAATTAGCTCACACAATTCTGAGATTCTTGATTTAACTTTAAACTTGTGTTTTCTTAGTAGAATCCAATAGACTCATGTCACACGGATATAGAGAGAGGGAAGATGCCTCATATTCAAATTTGATGGCGGTCGCCCACCATTTTACTACCTACATGTAGCTTTTGTGTTGCCCGGGGCCAGTAAGTTACCAGTACTCAAAACGAGTGGGTAGCTAAGTAAATACACCCGTCTGTGACTCAGTCAGCAGACACTGACCTCCCTCAGAGACGCTCGTTGGGTTGGGATCCGAACTCGATTCAAATGTTCTTAGAAATAAAGCAATTGCACTGTAAGAAGGACAAAATGCCTCAATATTATTTATCATATCCTTTTTTATTTCTAAGTTAATCATTTAAAATAAAGTTATAGAAAGGAAAAATAAAGCACATCAGGTACTTTTTTTTTTTAATTCCTTCCAATAGGTGCAGATTAGTATATTAAATGAAATCGGCCAAGTTGTTCTTTCTGCAGTGTTTTCATCCTTCGGGTAACAAATAAATACAGGTATTTATATAAACCATGGGAGAAAAAGTTGAATGCAGTAATTCTACGTGCAAACTAACTGCAGTTCAATTTGCAACTCAGACTTGCTTCTCACTGAAGACAGATGTGACAGAGAACATGTAGTTACAGTCTACAATATTTTATTTAGAAGATCATCAAGAAACAAATAAAAATATTTATAAGAAGTAATGAAAGGCCCAGAAGTTTAGCCCCAGTGGCAATGTGTCTGCCCCACAAACTCAGGTCCAAAGTTCAATCCCTGGCTGGTACCAGGAAAAAAAAATGAAAATACTTTTAATTAAATGGGAAAAATAGTATATTACTTTTAGAATAAATTTTATATTTTATATGGGGATGGGGTGAATGTTTTTATTTGCTTACTGAGACCTAAATGGCAAGTACTAACAAGTTCTACAAAGTACACATACACGCAGCAGTAGAAGATTTCTTAGTGTAAAAATAGAATCTTCTTTGAGCTAATAGTCTTTTGGTAATTTGCCAATATCCATAAAAGTATGGATGTGAAATACTAATAAGAAATTATGAATATTTTTAACAATTACATCTCTAGCTCTTCATGAATAATAATCACACAACCATATAATTTTCTCAGTATTCTATATCATTGTAGTTTTGATTCCATACTCACAGATATGTCCATAAATGTTCTATAATTGTCTCCTAAAGACAAAGGTATAATTTTTCTACACAGCAATATAAAGATCAGTGGAGTAGAGATCAATGAGCTAGAGTTAGCAAAGCTGTAGTTAGTGCCATAAAGACTCATGAAAACTGGTTAAATGTAACTATTACATTATTTATTAGAAGTAGTCTGATCTATACCTTTTCGCAATAATTATTTTTACTTAACTCTGGTTTCCTACAGAGACAGAAAATCTTCTCTGTGTATATGAGCAACACATGCACTTGGACAAGGTTTGTTTATAAAGCTCTTTAAAAATGGGTGTTTACTCAAGAACAAGTTCTGTCTAGTGTTGAATTCTTTTAGAAATGAATTGAAAAATAAAATGGCCCCAGGAAAAATATGAGTATACTGAAAAAAAAAAGGAGTGCCTCTAAGAAGAAAAACACAATCAAAAGTATGTCTTATGTGTCCTTTGGTTTTGAAAGAAAAAAAATTGTTTTGATAAAAGAAAATTCCATCGGTGATGAGGGATCCCAAGAATGAAGAAAATGTGGATGTGGGTCCTACTCATATTGTGTGGAAGGATTTTACCCTCTGCCTAACTTAGTTTTCTTTGAAGCGAATGGTTGTCATATTATTTCTCAGGCTATCTCAATAACAAAATTCAATTTAGCAACTTATTGCTTAAACAACAGAAAGAATCTTAACATATATTCACAAATTCCTCTTGATGAAGTTTGTTTTCTATAAAAAGAATTATAAAATAATAGCACATTATCAATTGTAATACATATTTGTCTTTTTATGAAGTGTAGGCTCATATAATCCTTTTTATGTAATAATATTACATTATTTTTAATGTTTCAGTATTATTTTTCTTTTCACTAGAAATTCACCTATTTCAGTATTTTTACTTCTACGCAAATAACCTTACCTGAAGTAGTGAATGCAGAGAATAAAATTGGCAGGTGTTCATGTATTTAAAATTATACTCTGGTGTTTCATTAATTTACATTCTAAGCAATGGTTTTGCTTCCTTTCAACACAGAAAGCCCCATGGTGTGTAGAAAGAGCACGAAAAGGAAAGACTCAGATTTTCTAACCACAATTCCAAGTGAGATTAATCAAACACACAGACTGAAATATCATGCCCTATCTCTTACTTTGAAACTTAAAATATAAATAAACAACAAAATCAAGATAAATAGTAGGAAGTAAGGAGATTTGTTTTCCTAAATAGGAGGGGAATCAAGAGATGGAGAGAATGAGGGGCAAAAGTACTAATCTGTGCCAGTTCCCCACAAGGTATGAAACATTATGGATGGGAAAATATACTAATGAAAAATAAAAATTTTCAGAATTGAAACTAGCTTAAAAGGATAAAAGGAATCTTGCATCATATTGGAAATTCCGTACCTTTACTTATGAGAGGTAAAAGAAAGCAAACTCCAGCAAAGACAGGATTTCAGTATAGATAACTCAATGTTAATAATCATTTTTATTAGGCCTGAGGATATAACTCAGTGGTTCCAGTGTCTGTCTTGCAAGCACAAAGTCTCAAATTCAATCCCTGTTAATAATAATAATAATAATAATAATAATAATAATAAATTTCATGTATATAGAACATTTAATAGATAATGTTTATGATAACTTTATGTATGTGGAAAATATTCTTATTTATAAAGATTATTTAGGAGATAAGCAACAAATAAAATATTTCATGAACATTATTAACAACCAACAATTTAAATTAGATTCAATAATTATAAAAAGTTACATCATATAGAAGACTATACACCATGAAAATTATA
>PVIC010003911.1:19798-65949 GCA_004025085.1 Thryonomys swinderianus | reverse complement strand
GGATGCAGTGATAATCACAAATAATGTTTATATTTTAATATATAATGTCTAGCATTATTAAAAAAGAACACAAAATATAATAATGATAGTAAGAATAAAACAAGAAGAAAATCCATACACAACATGATTATATCCATAGGTTGTACAGATAACAGAACAAATAAAAATAGATTTTTACATCTTATATGTTTAAATATTTAGTATATGATAAATTATTTTCAGATGTCTGTATGAAAAGCAAGAAGAGAGTATTAGAATCTATGAATAAAATGAAATACCCTAAAATAAAAGCAGAAGGATTTAAAACAAACACAGACGGAAAAAAGTTAGTAAAATAAAATGTGAGGAATAAAATAAAAATTTCTGAAACAGAGAAAAGACATGAGAATTTGAGAATGTTGCTAAAAATTATAAGATAGAGTGAAAAAATCTGCAAATGAAATTGGAGATCAAATGGGAATGAACATAAGAAAGCAGGTAAAATAGTAGATAAATAAATGCAAATGACTTGAAAAATTAATGAAATAAGTGAAGATGGAGATTCATATAAGATGTAATGTAAACAAAACTATTCCAAAGGAAAAATCACAGACACAAACAAGGGGAGTAACTACAGCATCTTTAAGAGACCAAGGTTACATCAATGTCTCAGCTACAAATGGGAAGCCAGAATATTTTCCAAAAGCCTGGAAAGGAATTAACAGCTAATTTAAAGTTTTATCATTTCCAATGAACCATAAAGTAAAATTAAAATTATTATATGTGCTGCCGAAGCAAGCACAAAGTAAAATTAAAATTAAATGAAAAGAAACACTGACGAAGTTCACCACAAACAAAATTATATCAAAAGAAGTTTATTCTTCAGACTTAAGTAAAATTGTTACAGATAAGTTTTGACAGTGAAAATAAGAATGAATAACAAAAGAAATAGTAAATATTTGAGTACTTTTTCTGTGGTATTTAATGACTGAACTCAGGATGATAATGAAGCACATCCATAAATGAATACTGACTATATAAAACAGAATCATTTACAATGTATTAGGATAAATAAATTTTACCAATAAAAGCATATAAACCAGAAAATTGATAAATAGACTTCAATTCTTTTTGTTTTGTTTTGTTTTTGAGACAGGGTTTTGCTTTGCAGTTCAGGCTGGCCCTGAGCTCACTATGTAGCCCAGGCAAGCCTCGAACTCAGCAATCCTCCTGCCTCTGCCTCCCGAGTGCTGGGAGTACAGGGGTGTGCCACCACACTCGGCACTGTGGTATGTGGTACTGACTGCTGGTGGGTGTGAGTCTCCATGCCCAGTATTGTTGTATATGGTTACCATGGATTGAACCAGAGACTTTGGGCCTGCTAGACAGGCACCAGAACCACTGAGTTAAATATCCGACCCTAGACTTAAATTTTTTTTCTTTTCATTTTTTAAATTGAATTCTTTATTGATACATTTTATATACAGCTCCCAATCACACTCAACATTGGGGAACTTGTACCACTTTATGACACAAGTTAATTCTAATTTTTACCCATATCCCTACCCATCCACAACTCCACTCCCCCATATACATGTTATTTCTTTTTCTTTCCAAATCGTATTTATTCTTTCCCCTCATTACTTTCCCCTACTACATTCCCTTTGAATATTTCCTGTTTCACAAAATCTATCATACATTCTAGAACTCATTCACATCTAGACTTCAATTCTTAAAAGATTGCTTTTAACACACTTAAGTGTAATACCTAATTTATATTATAATTTTTCAAGTTACATAGTTACTTGGAAGGTGTTGGTTAGAATTCATTGTAAATATATGTATAAAATGTATATGTATATGTATAAAATGTATAAAAGAGTCATGCAGAAATAAGAGCAAATGTAATCCATGGGGAAAAATCACTGTTGTGAAAGATGCACAGTGAGGGTGAATTATAAGAGAGTACACAAAAAACAATAGCCTGAATAGAAAAAACACAGTGTGTTAAGTGCGCATGGATTTAGTAGAACAATTATATTAAAATTTCAAGATTTCTATAAATAAAAATTGTATGATAGATGAAAGCAGAGATACGTTCTAATAATATAAATGCAATGAACTAACAGACAGATACTTCTAGGGTGAGTTTGCTGACCAGTTTTAAGTTTTCTCAATTATACAAAGTCAGACAGTGGAAGAGTCACAGTTTTATTCTGAGCATCATGAAAACAGATACTCAGGAAATAAATATTATATTGAGGGAAAATAGTCCAAGAAACATCAACTATTCTAACCATGTATGTGCTAAAATCTGACTTAAAATAGCAGTCAGATATAGCAAAGAACAGAGAAAATTTACAAAACTTACTGAAACAAAAATCATAAAGGAATTGAGAGATTCTGGGAAGTGATATGAAAAACAATTGGAAATTCAGTATTCTTTAATACTCCAAGAAAGCCAATAAATTCACATATTGGAATGTAATCTTCATAACAGTGAATTCCTCTGTTTATAAAACTGCATATGGTACCTTATATGTATTAGATGCTATTCTTTTTCCATGGTTTGTCTCTGCAACAACATTTTCTTCACACGATCATATATCTGCTTGGTTCTGACGCCATAGATGACAGGATTGAGCATTGGCGGGACTACCACATAAAGGTTAGCCAAGAGTATATGGAGATAGCGGGGGACATTTCGGCCAAAGCGATGCGTCATGAAGGAAAAGAGAGCAGGTATGTAGAAGGCGAGGATGGCACACACATGAGACCCACATGTGCTGAGGCACTTGAGTCGGGCATCGCGAGAAGGGAGTTGGAAAACAACTCGGAGTATCCGCACGTATGAAAGGGCAATGGCTATGATGTCAAAAACAAGATTACATATGGCACATAAGCCATAGATGATGTTGACTTTTATACTGGCACAAGATAGACGAGCAAGCCCCATGTGCTCACAGTAGGTGTGGGGAATGACATGATTCCCACAGAAGGGCAGTCGCAAAATTAGAAATACAAATGGAATGACAAAAATAATTGCCCTCATTAACACACCAAGACCAATCACAGAAACAACCTTGTTGGTGAGGATGACGCTGTATCGGAGTGGGTTGCAGATGGCCACGTAGCGGTCATAAGCCATCGCCAAGAGGACAGCGGATTCCATAAGTGTGAATTTGTGAACGAAGGACATCTGGACGAGACAGTCTTCAAAGATGATCTCTCTCAGATTAAACCAGAAGATCCCAAGCATTTTCGGGATGGTAGCGGTAGAGAGACCCAAGTCAATGGTGGCCAACATGGCTAGGAAGTAAAACATGGGTTGATGTAGGCTTCTCTCAGCCTTGATCACCAGCAGAATAGTAAAGTTCCCTATGAGCGTGATCATGTATACAGCACAGAAAGGAAAGCCGATCCAAATGTGAAGAGTTTCCAGACCTGGGATCCCCAGCAACAAGAAGGAGGAGGGGTGGGGTGGAGTATCATTGGGAGAGAGCATCCTGCTTCATAATGTATCGGTCCAGTCTTCAGAAATATATGCTTATCCAATCTGCAGGTCTCTGTGCAATTTTCTGCAGCTAAACTTAGAGACAAAGGGGCATTGTAAATTATTGTCTATGCTCTTCTGTAAGCAATTCCATCAATTTGAAATGCTCTGTGTACAAAGTGATAAGTGAAATCTCAAGGATAAATCCTTGAAAGAAGTTATATACTAAATTAAAATAAAAATATCTTGCATGATACTCACAACTTTGCTAATAACCTTCTTTCTGATAGCTTATCAGTAATTGCCCAATGTGAAATCATTTTTCTGTACTGCTGTCTTCCTTAGCTACCTTCTTTTATGATCACTATCATCAGCAATAGAGAACCTCACTGAATTTTAACCAGTGTATATTTTTGCTAGCTCTCGATTATCCTATTGTTAGCAATCAATATTGACTGTTTACCTGACGATATGTAAAGCAACACAAAATCGCTAATATCTATTCAATAAAAACAAATTTTAAGTCAAAATATTAAAAATCATCTTGAATTGTTAAAACTGCATTGTTGTTAGTGTTTAGGCATTTAATTATAAAATGTGATCAAATGTTAGTGAAGTATTTATTTATAAGGCTTTCTATTAGACCGTACTAAAATAATTTCTAATCCTCAAAACCTTAAGAATAATGGTTTTTCATATTTTTCAAATAAGTGATCTAAGAAGCAAAGAATGTAACAGATATAATAGATGTTTAAAATCATTTAAATGAAAGAGCTAAGAAACTGAGCTAAGGGAAGAAAGTCATTAGTGGAAATGACAGGAAAATGCAATACAATGCAAAAATAATGTATGCCTTGCCTATGTTACAACTACATAATAACACACACACAAAATCCTCCACATATTACACAGATATAGTCATTTTAAAAAGTCATAACTGGCGTACACCTCCGCATATTCTGAGATGCGATACTGCAGTATTCATGTTTCAAAAGTCTGTGTAATCACAGAACTGCAGTTACAGATATCAGCCTGTGAGTGGATGGCATTGATGGGGAAGCATTTGATTATGTAATTGAGAAATGCCATGTACATGTGAGTCAGAATGCCTCACAAGTTTTATAAATTCCACTTTACTTATGAGTAAATTATATGATTAAGTCACAGTATTGATGGAGAGTTTATTTCACTGCTGAGGGGACAGTATCATGTTTCTTTTAGAAAAAAATATTTCCTGTGTGTATCTTCTTTTATAAATACTGTATTAGGTGCAGTAAAATTTTTGTTTGTTATCATGACTGCATTGGTTTAAATATCAAAATGCCCCAAAATAGTGTTGACAAGAAAAGAAAATTCAATATTTAATGGATGCATGAATGAAATTGTTAAAAATAAGTTTATAATGCAAGTTATGTCTGGCTTAAGAAGTTTTTATGGCTATTCATCGATTTTATATTAACTACTGAATTTATATAATGAGTTCAATAAGTGATACTGATAATACAAAAAAATGACACAACCCAACTGCCATTAAGGTACCTATATTTTGTGAGGATTGCAATGAATGTTCATAATCAAAAGTTTGTATTATATATTTACAACTCAATTCATTTTGTTGAACATACTGATAACACTATAACTGCAGTTATATGATTGTACAGACTTTAGAAAGCTGAACAATGTAGTACTACATTTTATAATTTCCTTCTAGCCTGAGTTTTCTTTCAGCCTTCTTTTGTTTCAGGCTTCTTCTAATACATTTTCTCCTCTGATCATTCATTAAATATTTCAGCCTTTTCAACCTCTCTGGATTTGAAGAAAGAAGCAACCAGTGTAGTCTGTTTGGTCTGAGACCTGACACGAATGCTTTAGCATCTTCACCACTAAATCTTAATCAGAAAACAGAAATAATAAAGGCAGGTTGTGCCCGGTCAGCTCAGGAGGAGTTCTGGAAACGGCCATGGGCTTCCTGGAAGACCTAGGCCGTGGCCCAGAGTGGCTTACAAAGAAGCCTACATTCCTGGGAGCAGACACTTCTGTACCGCAACTCGGTTTATGAGAAGAGCACGTTCCCTTTGCTTGTACAGCAAGTGCTTTATCAATATCTCTCTGTCTGCATGTGCCCATAATAGTTGGCAAATGTCCAGTGGCTTGTGTCCTCACCGGAACTCATTTCCTAAAGGGGATTTAAAAACCGGCAGCTAAGGATCAACTTTGTGTTCAGTCGCCAGCTGTCTTACTCATCCCTTGTCTGTCTGACACCCCAGGTCTTGTCCCCATCTTGTCCCGGACTTTCAGGGGACGCAAAGATTCTCCAACAGCAGATGACTCTTAAATCTGTTATTATTTCTATAACGTAATTCTTTCAAAATGCTTTCATCATATTTCAAGGTATCACATTATTCATCCTGTATTAGCTATTTAGTAGACTAATTTTTTTAAAAGTTTCATGAGTTCAATTCATGCTAAAATCTAAATACTGATACCAATATCGTATAGTCCTTACTAGCTATGATCCTGTTCAC
Organism: Thryonomys swinderianus; assembly: GCA_004025085.1. Taxonomy (NCBI): domain Eukaryota; kingdom Metazoa; phylum Chordata; class Mammalia; order Rodentia; family Thryonomyidae; genus Thryonomys; species Thryonomys swinderianus. The sequence goes on along the minus strand of PVIC010003911.1, from coordinate 59,952 downwards.
CAAACGTTCAATCTTGGTCTTGTTTTCCTCAAAATATATCACTTGTCTCCTGCCGTTTCTTCCTTCCCTTCTCTGTCCTTCTGTGCATCTGTGAACCAAGAGATGGGAAGACTCACCAGTCTGAGCACCAGGATAAATTCTAATGTTGATTTTGTCTCAGTCTACTCAGTTTTTATAAGGACGCTGCATTCTGCAGAGAATTCATTATAACACCCCTGAGGACCTTTTATCCGAGAATGTAAGATCTCTGGGGGCTCTATTTGTTAATCTGGGCCTGCGGAGAGACCATCCTTGAAAGAAACTGAAGCAGAGGAAAGTGAGTTTTTTAAAATAACTTTTCATGTTTCTATGAGATTTCTGTTACTGTGTGTGTGTGTGCATCTACCACAAAATGGTGGAGTTTGCCTTATCATTACCCTGAAACATGATATTGGAAATTTCTCCTTTCAATTTCACTTTCTTTCTTTCCTTTTTCAGTGACTCCTGTTTTCTACCCCAATCCACGTCTCATTCCTACTTAAACAATTTTTCTGATTGCTTTTATTGATAATATTAGTTTTAAATCTTGAGCTATAGCCAAGAGCCAAAAATTATATAATAAAACCCTGCATATTTACTCATTAATTTAAGGAACTGGTAGCATTATGTCTTAATTGTTCCAAATAGATCAAATTACGTTATGAAAGCTTTCATGTAAGGATGTCCCTTCCTCTTCTTTCTTCTCTGGAAAGAACTAACCAGTATATCACCAAAGCGAACTCACAGAGGCTCAGTTCATACGGGAGAGTTCCTCGTGAAGTCGAGCCCCGAGCTCTGATGGCAAATGCAGGTCCTCTGGTTGGAGGTCAATGCTGTTTGATTGCTCCCTTGAATTTAAAAAGGATTTATTTGTTTAATTTGCGACCTACAAATAACCTGTGACATGAGAGCGGCGCAGGCGCGGGGACCCGGAGCCCAGCTCACACAGCTGCAGCTCTTGCGCGCCTCACATCTCCCAGGATCACCTGCGAGGCGCTGCAACCCCAGGCCAGCCCCGCGCCTGCGGCTGCTCTCCGCCCCTGGCACGCTCCTGCCCCGAATCCTGCCTAACACGGGCTCTACTGCGCATGTGCTCCTGCGCGTATTCCTACACTGCGATGCTTCCTGTTTTCACTTTCTTCTTTTTCTCATGATTTTTTCTCCTCATTCGCAGGTCAGTAACCAGCCATGCTGGGAAGTGTCTAAGTGCACTTCAGTTTATGTTCTGATAAAGAATTCTGGCACACACACACAATGGAATATAATTTAGCCATAAATAAAAGGGAAATCATGGCATTTATAGAAAAACGGATGGACGAAATTAGAGACAGAAAAACGTTTTCTCTCATATATGGAATTTTGAAGGAAAAAATAATGACATGGCACTGGAGGGCAGACTCTTATTACAAAAAAAGAAAAGAGTCAGTAGGAGGTGAAAGGGCAGAAGCTAACACAGGGAGGCTGGGAATGTTCATTGCATGTTATGTGCATTATGAATATATCAAAAAGAAATCCAGTACTCTGCATATTAAATAACTGAAAAATTCACATGCAAGATAATTCTGTTTATATCGTTAATGCTGATATGCATCAGCTCTGTCACGAGTGTTACACTCAGCTGTGTGCTCGATACTTGAAAGTCCAAGAAACAAAGTAAACCCGATATGGTCAAGAAAATTAAAAAAAAAAAAAAGACCATTTTGGTAAATGCAACTCATTCCACATTGTTTAAATGTCAAAACGATGGTCTCCATTACTCAAACTTATTTTCCTCCTTCAAATCCTTCCATACAGTATGTTTCTTTGACCAACGTGTTTTAATTTATTCAAATTTAATCTTTAGTGCAGTTATTTAAACTGATTTATTAATACATTTTAAACATACATTATGACCGCATTGAACATTGAGAATCTGTATCTGTACATGACACATCCTGCTAGTAATTTTTTTCTCCATTCCCCTGCCCTGCATGTTAGCCTCTTATTATATCCACGACTGTGCCATTTGAGGATATTTTTTTCCTGTTTTTCTGAGACAAGGTAGCTTTATATTGTCCATGTTGCCTTTGAACTTCCTATGTATTCTAAACCAGCCTCAGACTCTAGATCCTCCTGCCTCAACCTCCCAAGGAAATAAAAGCATTGGCAATTTCACTCATTCCCTTTCTTACAAAGTAATCACTTCAAACAAGATCTCTTATCCTCATGTGTGGGAAATGTAAGGTGAAAATAGGCATTTGATATGTTTCCCTACACTTTTCCTCTCACCTTTGTGTTCCCATGCCTCCAGTTCTCTAGATCATTTCTTCAACAGGTGTACTTTTTCGGATCTTAAAAACACATCTATGACCTGTAAAAAATAGGCCATAGAGGGCTGGAGATTTAGCTCAGTGCTTCCAGCGCCTGCCTTGCAAGTGCAAGTTCCTGGGTTCGATCCCGGTAACCACATACAATGCTGGGCGTGGTGACTCACACCCACCAGCAATCAGTACCACATACCACAGTGCTGGGCGTGGTGGCTCACGTCTGTAATCCCAGCATTTGGGAGGAAGAGGCAGGAGGATTGCTGAGTTCAAGGCTTGCCTGGGCTACATAGCGAGCTCAGGGCCAGCCTGAACTAGAAAGCGAGACCCTGTCTCAAAAAACAAAACAAAACAAAAAAAATAGGCCACAGATGTGTAAATATTGTATCTGTTCTCTGGTATGAGAAATCAAAGATGTTAATAAATTCTAGAATGTATGATGGAATTGTGAAATAGAAAATATGCAAAGGGACATATGGTGGAAGAATGAGTAATGAGGGGTAAAGAAAAATGTGATGGTAATAAAAAAAAAGGGAAACAAAGCTTATGCATTTAGGGGGTGGGGTTTGTCGCGTGGCTAGGGGAACGGGGAAAAATGAGAATTAAATTGTGTCATATAGTGGTACAAATTCCCAATATTGAGTGTGATCACGACGTGTAAGTACAATGTACCAATAAAGATAGACGTTTAAAAAAGCGATGGATCGCTACTTGTATTCACCAGAACTACAAGCCTTCTACAATGAAAGTGTAAAACTCACCCTGAGAATACTGTGGGACTCTCTTCTCATCCCAGTTTCTGGCTGTGCCTCAACAAAATGGGATTCTAAATTTAATAACTTTTAGAAGTGACATTAAGAGAGTGAAACAGCTGTGCCGGGTTTTATATAAGTAGTTAGCAAGTGCCAGCAGGCACTAGCCTCTGCCCTCTTGAGTTTGGTTCAAGTTTCCCAAAACTGTCCCAAATTCCCCAAGTCTGGCGTGAGAGACCGGTGTGACCCAACACGTCATGCTATGATCGTACTGAATATTGCGTCGAAAAGGAAGCGGCACACCCCTGAGGAGATCAGCGTCGCGGTAACGTGGTCACCAGCCTGTGTGCCGGGGTGAGCACGTTCCCCAACCTCTCCGAGTGCAGGACAGGCCACAGGCACAGTCCACGCCGCGTAGTTAAGCCGTCTCAGGATATTGCAAGATTTAAAAGTAATTACCCCTGGAAATAAGCATCCTAATTTTGAGACTCCGTTGTCAGCATTGGGACGTGGGCTGCCTGTGTCTGTTACCATTTAATTTCACAAGAAATCGTTTCGCTGTGGTATCATAGCTCGCAGCAGCCGCTATTCCCATGGCGCTCACATGCCTCGCCCAGAGGGGGTGAGTGAGTACAAAACACCCTCGGGCACCGAGAGGCTGCAGTCAGGAAGTGGGTTCAGGAGACTCTGAAGGGAGAGGCGCGACTTCTCTGAGGGACTGTGGGTATGATTTCTTAAGCACATATCCTTTGATGTATTATTATCCGAGCACAAGGACACACAGTGGACTATATGATAGTGGGGGCTAGGAAAATCTTATAGTGGAAGTAAAGCTAAAGGGAGTGACCGAGAGAATGTTCTGGCAGAATCAAGTCCACACTTGACCGAGTGCTGCCTCATTGCTTCTTAAAATACCTCTTGCAATCTCAGTGAGCAGCTCACCTATCCCTTTACAACTTTACTACTTTCTCTGAGTGCTGTGTTTCCTCGTTGACCTGAATGTCATCTGATTATTGATAGATAAATATTTTTTGTGCTTTCTGATTATTTCTCATTAATATGTCTCGTTTAATTTTATATGATAGACTTGAAATTTTGGGTAATTGATTCCAGCCAAAACTTCTATTTCTGTATGAAGAGAAGCAATAGGTGAAGTTACCTGAGGCTATTCAGAAACGATCTATCACAAGTTATAACCTCATAAAATATAACTGAAACACTTGATATTATACCACTCTTGAGTTGCCCTTTCTTCTAAGCCACCCTTCTAAAGGTGAAATTTCCAAGAATGTAAAACAATTTCATATAAAGGTCTAAAGCAAAGATAATCAGTTGCCTTGAACTGTAAACATGAACACTATCACAATGTTCATACCCATATAAAGTAAGAATTAGAGCCTAATGTCAACCAAATCCTCTTGAAACCTACATGACATGTAAGAATAAAGTTCACTAAACCTTTTTACTTTGTTATATGCTTAGGTATATGCTAGCCAGTACCTTTGTTTATGTGTATCTTATAAGAAGAATCCTCTAACATAAGCATTTCACTTCATAGATGAAGAATTAGCCTCAAAAATGTAAAATCACGTTCTAAATAGTGATTATTTCTTTTTTGGCATATTGCTTTTGTTCTCTTGATGCAATGGTTGTTTCTGACCTTGTTTATATAGCTCAGGTGAATTTGTTGGGTTTTTTTCTTGCATTAAAGATCTAGTATATAGTGAGGAACATATCCAAATTCAACACTATGATATATGCACCCAAGATGAACATTGTGTGCACACATGTATGGGCATACATGTGTGTGAAAGACAAAGAGATTTTGCTAGGAGTGTACTTGCCTTTATTAAGGAGATGGAACTCTTTGGCATAGCAAGAAAATGAGAGATTTAATACCAGGGTGTTATATATAAAAATTACCTCTCAATACCTGAAAATTTTGTAATATCTTATAAACTTGAACATTGATACTTTTGTGTATTCATGTACACCAATCTCTTTGCTTTTTTAACAGTGTCAAAAGAAAGATTTAAGAGCAAGACTTCTTATTAGGTGAGAAATACTTAATATATGATTAATAGAATTTATAGTAACCTGATCAGATTAATATTATTAAACTTGGTGATGTTTATTGTGTCTTCATGGATGGAATTTCAAAGCAGCATGTCTCTCAGATATAAGCACTAAGAGAATTCAGAAGGCAGACATGCCATGATAAGTTGTTTCAGTGAGAGGATTCCACATACACACAAAGCTGACTTCTAGTTGCCTATACTGATGTTTATTTGAAAAAGCAACTTTATACGCTAAGCTCAGATATGAGGTTCATGCTCATTAACAATGAAACTCATCATGTTCAAACTGTTTCCCTTGTTGATAAAGTATATAGACATAAGAATTTTTTATATGAAGTAATTAAAGCTTTGTCAGGATATTTTGTCCAACTAAAGTAGCAAAAGCAGAACTAATGTCAGTAATATGTAAAATTTAATCATTGGCATATGGAATTGTTAAAACCAGTAACACTAAATTTAAGTAAGTGACTTGAACTTTCCTTAGGGAGAAAACTTCTCCACTTTTTCTTTTGAAAATAGCCTTAAGATGTATCTTGGTAAATCTATGTCAGATACTCCAATATTTGTGGAACAGAATATGCACTTTTTTGCTTTTTTTTTTTTTTTTTTTTAGACAGGGTCTCACTTTGTAGTTCAGGCTGGCTCTGAGCTCACTATGTAACCTAGGCAAGCCTCGGACTCAGCAATCCTCCTGCCTCTGCCTCTCGAGTGCTGGGATTACAGGCGTGAGCCACCACGCCCGGCACTGTGGTATGTGGTATTGATTGCTGGTGGGCATGAGTCACCACGCCCAGCATTGTATGTGGTTACTGGGATCGAACTCAGGACCTTGCGCTTGCGAGGCAGGCGCCAGAACCACTGAGCTGAATCTCCAGCCCTGTGGAACAGAATATAACAGAATATTTACAGAAACAGATTTTAATTAAATGGAAATATGGGATGAATAGAAATTTTGGTGTTATGTTTTTATCATTTAATTTTATGTGTTTTCTTGCCTCTATGATGTAGCAATATCTGCAAATATATTAGAAGTGTTTTGATCTCTTCATGATCTGTGTACTTGACAAGGATGAGATGCGATGAAGTAGTGGCATTTGTCCTATGATTTATTTTACTATAAAATATTGAAGAAGGATGACTTCACTTAACACCACTGTATTTCACCCTCATTCATTCCTCCTCCTGGGAATCCCTGGACTAGAGAGTATGCATCTCTGGATTGGTTTCCCTTTCTTTGCTGTCTTCCTGATAGCTCTGCTTGGGAATATAAGCATCCTTTCTGTGATTCAGACAGAGCACAGTCTCCACCAGCCCATGTTCTACTTCCTGGCCATTTTATCATCCATCGACCTGAGTCTGTCCACATCCACCATCCCCAAGATGCTTGGCATCTTCTGGTGCAACCTGAGAGAAATCTCCTTTGAGGGATGCCTCATCCAGATGTTTTTCATCCACCTGTGCACTGGCATGGAGTCAGATTTGCTAGTTGCCATGGCCTATGATCGTTATGTGGCCATCTGCAATCCTCTTCGCTACACACTGGTGTTGACAAACAAGGCGGTATTCATCATCGCGTGGGTAATCCTACTGAGGCCCTTGACTTTTGCTATCCCCTTTGTTCTGCTCATCCTGCGCTTACCATTTTGTGGACATCAGGTCGTCCCACACACTTACTGTGAGCATATGGGCATCGCCCGACTGGCTTGTGCAAGCATCAAGGTGAACATCGTCTATGGCTTATGTGCCATCGGTACACTGATGCTTGACATCGTAGCCATTGTCATTTCTTACGTACGGATTCTTCAGGCTGTATTTCGACTCTCTTCCCAGGAAGCCCGTCTCAAAGCACTGAGCACCTGTGGGTCTCATGTCTGTGTCATGTTGACCTTCTACACGCCTGCATTTTTCTCCTTCATGACCCACAGGTTTGGCCGAAATGTACCACGTTATATCCATATCCTTCTTGCCAATTTGTATGTCGTGATTCCACCTGCTCTGAACCCAGTCATATATGGTGTGAGAACTAAACAGATTAGGGAGCAAGTGTTGAAACTGTTTTCCAAGAAACGCTAACTCTAACCCTAAGATAACATAGCTCTTATACATATGATCCATCATTCATACACATTGTCTGTGTTCAAACTGGAAAGAGAACTTTTGGAGGGCATTAGATCTATCTTTGGGGATGATTTTCAATCACAATTGTTTGGTTTATTCAGTCTTTTTCAACCCAGAATTGGAAATATAGGTCCAAATAATAGACAAATTATTTTATAAATTTTTATTGATTTGAAATTATTCAGTTTTATGTTTTTGTACCTGAGGTTGATCCCAGGGTCCAACACATCATAGGTCGTTGCACTACCACTGACTTACATCCTTAGTCTTTTAAAAAGTGTTTTATTTTGAAACCCAGTCTTACTATACTGGGGATATTGTGCCAGGACTTGTGATCCTCCTGCCTCAGTTTCCTGACTAGTTGGAATTACAGGTGTGCAGCTTCCTAATGTGTAGAAACAGTAAAGCTTTTTTCCATTTTGAATGAGCAAATTGTGGTTGTAGGTACTGTAAAGCAAAATCAAGCAAAAGCCACAGACTAGCAAATAAATAAAAACTGTAAATCTTTAGTTATCTTAAGTTTGAACAAACACTCCATACCAAGCCCCTGAGTGCTGGTTTAAAATATTCAACACTGGAACATTTTCCATATGCCCAAATACAGTGTTAGTCCTAATTTTGTCAGTAAGAATATACAAATGTGCTAGGTTACTATGATTATTATGTACAAAAGTTGTAATCATTGAGCCGGAGATTTAGCTCAGTGGTTCTAGTGCTTGCCTCACAAGCGCAAGGTCCTGAGTTCAACTACATAACAATGTTAACTACATACAATGCTGAGCGTGGAGACTCACACCCACCAGCAATCAAATACCACATACCACAGTGCCAGGTGTGGTGGCTCACGCCTGTCATCCCAGAACTTGGGAGGCAGAGGCAGGAGGATTGCTGAGTTTCAGGCTTGCCTGGGCTACATAGTGAGCTCAGGGCCAGTCTGAACTACAAAGTGAGACCCTGTCTCAAAAAAAAAAAAAAGTTGTAATCATAAAGAGAAATGTAAAAAGAAATGCTGTTGATGTTTACTTTTTATCTTAAAAGATATGCTCCATTATTAACTTGGTTTGATGACTTACTGAAGCACAACTTGCTGAAACTTAAATACCTGAGTTTTCTATGTATCTTTAAAAATATCCCAATATGGATTTAATGAATGTGAGCAGTTCCTATAATTTCCTAAGCCTGGCATGACATATGTGGATGACTGCTTGTTGCTGTAATGGAACCCTACTTCTATATCGTGTCACTCAAAGTTATCAGGGTCCGTTTGACATTGTATGAGGAAAGGATTCCATTGAAAGAGTATGTGCATGAACCAAAAAACATCCTAGCATTCTAATAAAACTAGTATTGTAGGACTTCTCATAGTTTTTAAATTGTAAATATGTATGTAACATTTTTAAGAAAAGATAATTTAAAGATACTCCTCTAATATCATTGTATGACAGTCATGTTCTGGAAAGTGTGCACTAAGAAACAATTCTAATTATTGTTATTAGAAATTATTAGAGGGAATTTTATCAATTAACACTGCCTCCTGAACATGGAATTCTTTGAACAACAAAAAAAAAAATCCCATGAGTTGTTCTGTGTACTTCTGAGCACAAATGAGTTTCCATGGACTCATACTCCAGCACTGGTAGATTCCCTCGTGTACTTATTCTACTGTTAAAAGAGCTTCCAACATTTATTGGCCCAATTCTACCCCGAATTAGTTGCAAATCATTCATTTCATTTCTATATTGTAGTTGATTGAGGTAGATTTGGTACATAGGCTTTACTATTCAGATGAATTTCCCTGTGTAGCTGTCCAGGCTCAGAGTTTTCTATTAGACTGCTAAGTACTCTTTCATTTTTTTTATATAAGCAAGCTATCATTTGGGCCGCATATTTTCTTTGGTTGCTGCGCAAGTACAAAAGCATCAATAATTACATTGCTCTAGTTTTCTTGAATGTAAAATTTGGGTTAATTTTTAGAGTGTATTTCTCAGTGTCTGTCCCATTATGAGCTTTGTTTCCGTACAATAATAATAAGCCAAGTAAGTCCCTGCACTTTGGAGACTCCCTCACAGCGCCCTGTGACTCCTCAGCTTGCCATGGTTAGAGACGTTGGCCCCGCGTAGTCTTTGTGGACCTTCTCCTGTGCGATGCTACCATTTCAAAGGTGGAGTCTGCCTCCCCAGCTGTGGGGTGCTTCCGAAGACCCTTCCCGTCCCATGGCTGTAGCCTTGGCTCCTGCTCCTTTCTCTCTGCAGCAGTGGGTCTCCATCTACACTCCTCTCTTGCGTCTAGAAGCTTTTACCTCAGGGCAGGAAAGGGAGCAGTTCTCAGCCTAGAGTGGCTCCTGCTGCTGTCCTCTCAGCCAGCTCAGTGATGAATACTTGTCCTGTCCCCAGGACTCTCATTGGTGGAGGTGTCTTGACAAAAACCTGCTCCTTGTTTCTTTAAGCCAGGTTATCACGGGCATTTTGGATTCTCCTGTAGGTCCACGGTTCATTTCAGGATTGTGCTTTGAAAGTTCAGCAAGTCCTTTTAACTAGCTTGTGTAGCCCTTTTTCCCTAATAAGTGAGGGATCGTGTTCCATCTTTTTGATACCTGCCTGTCTTTCCTTATTATCTGCATAAATGGTAATTTCAAACATATGACAAGTTCAAGAAAACTAACTTTTTGATCATTCATATTCTTTTTGTCATAAGTGTAAAGTAAAAACCACAAGTTCCAGTAGGAATTTTCAGAAAGCGACAGCATCTGAGCATAGAGGCTTCTGGGACATTTTCCATGCTCAGTGTTTCCTCAAGCATGGAGAGTAGACCTGGAGTCAAATACCCGGAGTGACTGTCAGAAAGCAAACACCATAGAATCCATCAAATATTTTGAATCCATATTTTTAGAGCAACTTTTAAAAAATTTGAATATTTATTGGTACATACACACACACTCACACACATCCAGATAACACACAATATTGAGAATTTGAACTAGTATATTTTGACAGTATCCTGGAGACAGGCAAAAGAGACATCATTGATAATCAAATGAGTTGCGAGTTGGTAATCCTAGGAGACCTTAGAGAGTAATGTGGTGGCACCTGGAATTATTAGATTAACATGTAAAGAATTGGGGATAGCTAGTACAATTCATACCATGTGTCAGATGTACATTTTTTCACATTGTGACATTAATCGGATAATGAATTTTCAAGACTTGCTTTAGGAGTCTCAATATCCCAGATGAGTTTTGAGCAATAAGCATTTGTTAAATGGAAAAAAAAAACTGACGGTGGTTACAAAAGATAAGAGAAACAACACTAAAAATTTTGACACCTGAATCTTTGAAAAGTGTGCTTCCAAGAAATAATTGAAATATATTAAATCATTGTGAGATCATAGGAAGATGAGAACTACAAAAAGTGTTGTATTTCAAGTCTCTTTTCGTACTGACCAATTATTTATATGAGTGTGCTGAACTATTTATCACTTTGGTTTTATGATAATTAATTCTACACTTGATCTTAGCCAAAAGGCCAAGAAGTGATGATAATTAATTCTAAAATTATTGTGAGGATTAAGTGAACACATATAAATATATAATAAAAAGCTTGGAATCTAGTAAATGATTAAGAAATGTTGATTCTTCCCATTTTTAGTTTGGATATGAAGTGCTTGAATAAACTTTATTTTTAGCAATTAATTTCCCGCTGTCTTCATTTGCACAACTGTGGCTCAATCTTGCGTGCCTCTGAAGGTCAGGCGGGAACTTCTGAACATGACTGACAGATCACCTCTGCCTCTCTACCCTTGTGTTCTCTAGAGTAACATTTGAACAGATTCAGAACCCGTAGCTTGCATATGCCTTTGTGACTTTTATCACTAAATGATAGTGAGATTTAGCTATATAAACAACAAAGAAAAACATAAGACTTAATGGCAGTCAGGGAGAAAAGTAATGGGCTATGAGTTAGTGGCAATGTGACCAACACTGGCCTTCATAAAAGTGATAGTATATTCCAGAGGAGTAGGACAATGACTTCAAAAGAGTAAGAGAAAGCAATAACTGGAACACTAAATTCTATGTCTGTAGCTTAAAGGTGTCACTGAGGACGAAGGGAGAAAAATGAGGACTTGAGGAATACATAACAGAGAAGTTAACACTTAGAGACTGTCACTTTTAAAAAGTACTGCATCACTCACTTGACAGAGAAGGAAGCTTAGTTAAGAAGGAAGTGTAGTGACCACATGGGCAATTATAAATATGATGATAAATTATAAAAGGTCAAGAAATCTATTATTTTGATTTTCCTCTAGGGATGATATAAGGGGAAAAGACATAACTCCCAAATTTCTAGATTTCCAATTCCCCAAAACTGAAGAAGGACTTTTAAGGAGCAACAAATGTTAAGAGTAGGAAATATTTACTGAAGGAGAGACAGCTCCTTCTTGAGAAGGACAGGAGAGGAGCTGAATAGTGGGCTGCCCATAAGGCCATTTCTCAGGGAACTTTTATAGAGAAAAATCTCCAAGTGGAAACAAAATCATCAAGTAGGGATATCACGAGACAAAACTATGGTCAATTATTAAGAGTACAAGTATAGTATCTTAGGTAAAATTGATTCAGTGGGGAAGCAGGTCATGTAGCAAATGTCATGGAAAGAATAAGAACCATTCCTGGAAGGGATGGTTCAGAGACCTTTCCTGGAAGGGATGGGTCAGGGGCTCATGTTTCCCCACCCAAGGTGACTGATGCCTATTTAGAATATCAATTATGTTTCATCCCAAGGTGGAGTCATTCTATTTTCATCCTGAGGCCAGGCACTTAGGAATGGGCTCCCTCTCCAGTTACAACTGTAATGCGTTCTTATCTTCTGCATTGACTTCCTCCAGGGTCTCACCCTGTTTAGTTGGCTATAATATTTCTATTTAATTTAGTTGCTTGTAATAATACATATTCTTTTCATCATTTATTATTCTTAAATTTCACTTATGGTTTTGCTTCAGAAATTTTCCCATAGTGTTTAAAATCTTTCTTTGTTATGTTTTTGACAGAATAACATTTTGATGAAAATTCTACTTGATAAAATAGTTGACTTTACATAAAGATTATCAGTTTCATGTAACTTAGCCAAAGAAGCTTCTAAAGTGGAAATGAAATATATTGTGGATACCATAACAAATACAGTAGCTATATAGCGAAATGTTTTTCTTTAGACAGTCTTAACTATCTGTGACCCAAATATTGATTCTAATTTTTAAAATTTTGGTTGTCAAGAAAGCCACTAAAAATTTACAATGTGCAGTGTCATAGAATTCAAATGACCAACTGAAAATAGATATAAATTTATATTGTGCATTACCTATTACAGAAAAATACATGATGCCAATGTTATCAAAATTTAAAATATTAGAGAGAATTTTTAACATTACTTAAAATGATTAATCCATTTTCTTAGCACAGGAAAAATACATAAGGCAAATGTAATTGCATTCCCTTTGTATACCAGTTAAAATACATAACAACAAAGGAGAAGGTGAATAAAATAGAGGAAATAATGCTAGGTGGAAGGAAATAAGGAAACTGAAATTTTAAAAATTGTACTTTAAAGAAAGACTACAGGCTCAGGACACAAACTGAGTTTATTTTCTTCTTTGAAACTATAAATTTAGTTTATATAGTTTCACCTGGAAATGAGTTTACACATTCTTTTTTTACTCCCAAATAGTCCTCTTTCAAGTACAAAAATTCCATTCTTTTGGCATTTCCTTTAGCATAGACACTACCTGAGAAGGGAGGAGCCATCTTCTCCCACACAAGAGCTAACTAAGGCTAAGACTATAGATCATCCGTACCACAGATTTCCACTTCCCAAAACACATAACGGATCCCTGGTTCCCTTCTTTGTGGTGGTTTATCTCTCTGAGGACAAGAACTCTGCTCTTAACAGTGACCTGTATCTTCCTTTAGTAAACCTTTCCCATTACTCTTTCAGTGACACATCCTGAAAATACCTTTTCCATAATGGAAATCAGTGAACCTTGTGGCTTAGGTTCAATGCTTGGGTTAAGTTCCTTATTTCAGCCTCAGGACCTTTAGATTCAGCCTGGGACAATGAGATGATGATGTAATAAGTGAAAAACATAATCATAACACCCTACAAAGAACTACAGTGTACTAGCAAGATGCCCAGGTGGACGGACAGGTCATAGGAGATCTTTTATACATACTTGACCTTAAAAAAGTACAGAAGCATGAGAACCAAGGTGAAAATATGAGAAAGGAATATTTACTAATTCCTCAAGATGAATGAATTTTATATGTGTGTGTGTGCATGTGTGTGTACTAATAAAAAGTTCACATTTTTTGAAAAGCAAAATAAGAGAGAAGAATGAAAATTAGAACTTCGGAATTCAGGGCATGACAATCACACATGAAAAGTTCAAATGATTATTTTGGAGCCAAATAGCATTCTCAAAGTAATCCTATCATTTCTTTGAAAAACATTTCTGAAATATATAGGTAGGTTATAATTATAACTACATACAATTGTCTTGAAAAATTATTTCCTGAAAAAGAAAAATCTCTGTCATATAATCATCAATTTCATATATTAATGAAGAAGGAACATATTCTAAGAAACTATAATATTTGGTTTAGATAATATACATAATCAATGTAATTCAAATGAGAGGCTTTAAAAAACATAACAGTTTAAGAAACCTTTCTCGTATTCTCTTGGTCCTTACTCCATAAATAATGGGGTTCACCATGGGTGGGACCAGAAGATAGATGTTGGCTACAAATATGTGGATGTAGGGAGCCACATGGTGCCCAAACCTGTGTGTGAGAAAAGAAAAGAAAGCTGGGGTGTAGAATGTCAAGATGACACAGACGTGGGAGACACAGGTGCCCAAGGTCTTGACTCTGGCATCCTTGGATGGGAGGTGGAAGACAGTGAGGAGGATGAGGACATAAGAGCAAGCGATGAGTATGAAGTCCAGTCCTCCGGTGAGGAAGGCGACAATGAGGCTGTAGGCTTTGCGGATTCTTGTCTCAGCACAGGCAAGCTTGATGAGGGCCATGAACTCACAGTAGGTGTGGGGAATTATGTTGGTTCTGCAGTAGGGAAGCCAGCGCAGCAGGAAAGGGTGAGGACTGAGAAGTGCCATGCCCCGGAGTACAATCATGAGGCCCATTCCTCCAACTACAGGGCGTGTCAGAATAGCTGAGTGTCTTAATGGGTTACAAATGGCTACAGAACGGTCAAAAGCCATGGCGAATAAGAAACCAGACTCCATGGTGGAGCAAGAGTGAATCAGGAACACTTGAGTGAGGCAGGCTTCCAAGCGAATCTCTGTGTCATGAAACCAGAAGAGGCTGAGGAGTTTGGGAATAGCCGTAGTGCACACCACAAGGTCAGCCACTGCCAGCATGCAGAGGAAGAGATACATTGGCTCGTGGAGGACGGAGTCTGTCTTGATGATAAACACAAGTGAACAGTTTCCCAGTAAAGCCAGAAGGTACAACATGCCAAAGGGGATGGAGATCCAGGTGTGGGCTGCCTCCAAGCCAGGAATGCCAATGAGAATGAAGACTGATGGATGGACATCCGTTTTATTGAAGGGTGACATCATAAATGTCAAGTGTTTTAATTTTCTCTTCCTGGATATTTGCTCTAAAGCAAACTAAATAATAATTCATAAGTTTAAAATCTTCCATATGAAGTCCAAAATGCGAGGAACTGTGGGTCATAGAGCAAACATAATAATCATTAATATCTAGGTAAAAACTTTTCTCATCATTTCACGGTCAGGTACTAAAACAAGCTTACTCTGCCTTATAAGTGACACGATGTAAAAACACAGATGGTGCCTGGATGAGAGGTACAAAAACCTTTTTGCTCTTAGTGAGATGCTGTGGACCCTATGAATCTCCTTAACCCTCCACAGGTGGCTTCAATGTATTTTCTTTTATAAAAATTGACATATTTGATTGGTCTATGAAGTTGTAATGTGCCACATGTCTAATGTATTAATTCTAAATGGAGTTAAACTTTACATGTCCAGATCTTGAGGAAAATTTATGAATAATGTATTACCTTGCATTGAGAAGAAGGTGATGCCATTCAATATAATAAGAGGTTGAATGGAGTGTGTGTGTGTGTGTGTGTATTTAGATTTTATGTATAATATTCACAATATACCATGTAACAGTGTGGCTTTGAGGTATGAATTCTAATACAGGGAACTTTTTAATATTTGTGGCATCAGAAATTCTGGTCATATCTTCATTTGAAAACAAGCATAACAAGAATGAGCTGAGGACAGTGTGCTGGGACATGAGTCAATGTCTCCTCTCCACTGTCCACAGAATTCACATTTACTCTGATCTTAGAGAGTAACGATCTCATTATAATCTGATATATAAGCTTTATCATTTGTTCTCATTATTCTAACTGGTCAAAATACAGTTTTGCATTAAATTCACTCCACAAAGAATGGCCGCAATCACAAAATCAACCAATGATAAATGCTGGCGTGGCTGTGGGGAGAAAGGAACGCTTTTCCACTGTTGGTGGGATTGCAGACTTGTGCAACCATTGTGGAGATCTGTATGGAGATTTCTCAAAAAACTAGGACTAGGGGTTCCATTTGACCCGGCTATCCCCCTGCTAGGAATATACCCAAAAGAATTTAAAAACTCACATTGGAAAGACAGATGTACATCCTTGTTCATAGCAGCTCAGTTCGTGATAGCTCAATCTTGGAAACAACCCAAATGTCCATCAACTGGAGAGTGGATAAAGAAGATGTGGTTTTTTTTTATAAAATGGAGTATTACTCTGCCATAAAGAATGACAAGATCGATCCATTTAGGTGCAAATGGAGACACCTGGAGGATATACTAATAAGTGAAATCAATAGATCACAGATAGACCATTACTGGATCTTCTCTTTGGCAAGAACACCTGTAGATGCAAATGAGCCTTAGAAAGTATGACAGCTTTTATAGAGTGCAAAATTTCTATAGGAAACTTGGTGTGGGAATGTGATGAGGGGAAGGAATAAATATGGTACAGAAAGAAAATAGAAGAGCATGTATAAAGGGGTGAGGAGGGGTGGGTGGGTAGGGATATGGGTAAAAGTGAG
This sequence comes from Thryonomys swinderianus, assembly GCA_004025085.1. Taxonomy (NCBI): domain Eukaryota; kingdom Metazoa; phylum Chordata; class Mammalia; order Rodentia; family Thryonomyidae; genus Thryonomys; species Thryonomys swinderianus. The sequence goes on along the minus strand of PVIC010003911.1, from coordinate 43,545 downwards.
AATTAACTTGTGTCATATACTGGTACAAATTCCCCAATGTTATACTTGATTTTGAGATGTATATAAATTGTACCAATAAAGAATTCAATTTATAAAAAAATTCACTATCAAGCATTCTATTCGAGTTCAGTTCACCATTTCTCCCTGTGTTTTTCATCTGTCCATATTGTCTGATCCCCGTTTTCATACGCATATTGCCATTTGTTCGTTATACTTGCTCCCTTTCTTAAAATTATAACAGCATTTTGACACATTCCCTAGATTCTTTTTTTCTGCATTTTTCTTCTCTTTCAATATAGAAATGACATTGTTCCAGAGACACCTTCTTTCCTGTGACAGATACAGTCATAGATTATACTGTGTTTTGCGATCAAGATAAATAAGGCTTGAAGGAGTGTCCAATGCAGTGAAGATTAAACCATGTACAGCACATCGGACTTCAGTGCTCAGTAGTAATTGTTTAAGACACGAGAACCTCAATCTGCCTTGGTGCTTCACTCCCAAAAGTTCTGCTTGGTTTCAGTGCTTGGACTTCAGCGTCTCAATGGATTGATATTCTCTTTGACCATGAAAATAGCTCAACTGGCAATAGCTCATGCATTGCTAAATCATGACACGTATTGGACAGTACAAGAATTTAGGGAAACTGAATCACAGGAAATTTGGGTGTTAAGTTAATTGGTAGCATTTCTAAATTTATTGGTTCTTTAAAATGAATCAGTTGATTTCCTAAGAGCATTTCATATATTTACACATATAAATTTTATCCTTACTTTTGATTGCACAATATTTACTGACCTATATAGTGTCAGATTTAGTTTTTAGTGCAGATGCTGATTAAAGAGCTCTCAGATTTAATTATAGCGACGGATTTCCATAATTCTGTGAGGTCCATGTGGGTGACCAGAGAAAGGATATGTTCTATACAACTGAAAAAATGCTTTCCCCATTAATTTGATTACTAATAATGGGTGAAAGCTCCACTTTATATTCGTTAAATAAGTTACTCTAAATCTAGCCCTTTATCCCCACAATTATCCCTTCCTCAGAACATCTGAGAAGCAAATTTAACATAATTAAATACTGTTAGTTTTATACTGTTCTGTAATTAAGTGTATGTTGCTACTCTTTGAGATCCTGACTTTTACATATTTTTCCCTTTGTGTCCTAACATAATCTTCATATCATTTAAATATATTTGTGGATTTTTTTAAACATTCTTGAATTTCTCTTAACACTTTAACCATCTCTTTCCATTTTTCTCTCTAAACACGTTAGTATTTTTTTCCAGTACAAAGTAGTTGAATAGATTACATGGAAAAAAAGAGTAAAGTTAATTCAGACATCTAATCATTGAAATGGGTTTTTCTCCTACAATGTAGAAATTTAAAATCAAGGTGAATAAGATACTGAGAGTATTTTTTAGCCAACAGAAATTCATTATTGATTTAAGATTTAAATTAAAAAGGAATCTACATTTAAGACCAATTAATAGTAGTTTGTTGAAAAGAAAATTTGTGTCATTATCTATTGCTTTTTTGTAAGGATCTTTTTGGATTGTGTCTTGTTTTGAGCAAGTACTTTGAAGATAAAAATAGCATGATAAATATTTTTATTTTCATATTATTTGTACAAATCTGTTTCATCCTTTACAAAATAAAATAAGAGAACATTTGATAGTATTGATTGATGCAACTTTTATGGTACAATTATATGGTAAACATTATTACTAAAAAGATAACGGTGGGGGCAGGGAAAAGCAAAGAAGGGCAAGAAAACATTTGATGGTAAAAAAGAAAATAGCAAAGCTTATGTATTTGGGGTTTGGGGGTGATGAGAGGGGAAGGAAATGGAAAATAAGAATCAAGGTGCATCACTTACAGATACAAAGTTTCAATAAAGATTGTGATCAGAATGTATTCCTAAAATGTATCCATTAACTCAATTTTTAAAATAATGTTATATTTAAATGAAATGTAATGTTTAACTACTTCCCATCCCTGGAAAAAGTTTCACACGTAAATGGGAATAAATACAGTGGTTCTTTCTCACTTGAAACACTCTGTAATGGAATAACAATGGAATCATTCAAAAATCCAGTAATAAGAAAATTTTTAAATTACTAATATGTTTATAATCACATCCTAAACATACTGGAAAGAAATATAGTGTATTTTTATGAAAAGATGCAAAGATATGTAAATATAATGTGACACTGATGTGATTTTTCTACTAATATTATACTATGTCTATAAAAATGAAATAAAACATAACTATAATTATACTGATGATGAAAGATCTAAAGAGATCCAAGTTAAGAAAGATTAAGGAATAATAAGTGGAAAGAATTACAGAAAGCATATGATTGATCTTTATTGCTAAGGCTTGACTTTTTTTTTTACTTTTTTCTTAATATTAACAATCAATTGGCATTCTTGAATTCCCTGTAGAGTTTAAAGTGAATAAATAATTCAGACTTGCAACTGTATGCATCAGAATAACAAAGTAAATTACAAACATGGCCCCCCACATCTAATGTAGTACGAATTGAGGAATTTTTCTAACCATTTGAAATACATCTCTCTATATCTCTCTCTCCCTGGAGAACTTCTCAGTCTAGGAGAGCTGTGACCTGGTGTCTTTGTTGATCATAGTATTTTTAACACACATCAATCTAGTAATTCTACAAGTATTGAAGCTCTAGTCAACTATCAAATTTTATGATGTTATTTTCCTGGTTGATCAAACCATCAGTGATGGACTCGATGTCCCTGTCATCTGACTTGCCTCTTGTCAGTCTGTCTTTTTGGATTTTATACTTTTTCATGTATTTCCTCTTTATTCTATTGCAGATTCATCCTTCCTAGAAATTATTTATTTTATATATTTGCGTGTAGTTTCAATGAGTGAAGAAAAAGAGAAGAAATATTATTATTATAAATAATTTCAACCTAAATTGAAATAAGTTTCATAATTAGAGTATTAAATTTTAGCCACATTCATGGATTAGTCTTCAACAAAATCGAATTTATTTTATTCATTTCTTTTTTGTGTCACAATAGAAAAACTGAGGCAAGAAGAATTTTATGTAAGTTTTTGGTGAATGAAATAAACGCTTTATAACAGCTTCTCAATGACTGATGCATGTTATCCATCCATTTAAAATTAAATACTATAAACCAACAAGAATGAGTTTCTATATTTTGTTTGTTATGCTGCTGGCATTAGCCCACTTTGTCCTTACAGGAGTTTTTTGGGTAGGTGATAACATTCATGACGCAGATAAGAAAACAAGCTAAACTACAGGTACAAATGTTTACTTTTGAATGTGATCATAATGTATATGTAAAATGTACCAATCAAGTAAAAAGAAAAACAAGGGAAGAATAGTCAATTAGTTTTCCCAAAGCTCTTCTAGTATGAATTTTTAGAGATGGTATTTGAACCTAAGAAATATGATGGTGTAATAGATACATGATTTTTTTGAGGTTAACATTAGGAAATTTTATTGAGAAAGAGACAGCTCCTGAGAGAAAAGAGGGGACCCAGAAAGTGGACTGCCCAGTCCCATGGAATTTTAAAACATGAGAACACCATGCATTCTTAAATGTAAAGTGACGTTACATGATTTAGACTTCTCTGAGCAGGATGTAACATTAGCCAAGTGTCATAGCTTTCTAAGATATTCCCAGCATGTATTCTAGTTCATTTATTTCACTCCTACCCTTTCCTTCATCTCAGCTATTCTGACATATGGGGGGGGGGCCCATATACAAATTTACTCCTAAGGACAATTGCTGTCCAGTCTTACCCTACAATAGTAGAGCCAGCATTGTGTGCAAGATGCGAACAATTTGTTTAGGAGCTCCAAACCCAAATGACGTGAGTGGTCCCAAGAAATCACCCTCTACCTTGTTTTTCAGATGGAGTCGTGAAACCTTCCTCTGACTGGCGGCTCTGACATGTGGAGTGCCGGTCCACTGTGCCTGCCTTCACCATGGCTGCTGGGGATCAGATCGGGCACCTCCTTGTCCTAAGCCAAGGTTCCTTTCTGTCATGATTTATAGCTTTTCCAACTCAGCTCAGTTAAGAAACAGTTTCTTGGTCCCCTGGGCTCCTCTGGGCATGAACTATGATAGCTTCCCTATAGTACAGGCAAACGCAGCCCCAGGGACATCAGATTTTGTTCAGAGCACAACGTCTGTAATCCTAAAAACTGGCATCTTAATAGAAAGAGAATCTGGGCGATAGGAGGGGTGTGTCTCACCCGTCTCTAGAGCCTTTCAGTGGAGTTGCTATGTCTCACGTTTGTTGGTCCTTAAAATTGTGTTTCACTCTTAATATAAAAATATTATGAAAGCACTAACATCTTTCATATTATCTTGTTATTAAGCTTAATTGTGTATCTTTTATTTTTATGATTTTGAATATTTCCATCTGATTAGACCTTCAATTTTAAATCATAATTTGTTTTATGACATTGCATATTCCTTATTCACTTCATGATTTATCTGAAAAAAAAACTCCTAAAGACATTTAGTTATAATCAGAATTGAATTTTGCTGAGAATTTTATGGTGTCATGATAATGTAATACCTGTGACAAAAGCAGGCTCTGCATATTAGCAGAATAATTTTTTAACATTATATTTTAAAGGAATTTTCACATGCACCATACAATGTTATTAAGTTTAGTTGCCATCATGGAACACAAAATTCTTGAATTTATCCCTTTGCCTAGCTAACATTTTGTGTCCCTAACCATTATACATACATACATACATATATATATATACGTATATATATATATACATATATGTGTGTGTATGTGTGTGTGTGTGTGTGTATATATATATATATCACATATAAGATCATGTAGGGTTTATCTTTTTTTTTTTTTTTTAAGACAGGGTCTCACTTTGTAGTTCAGGCTGGCCCTGAGCTCACTATGGAGCTCAGGCAAACCTTGAACTCAGCAATCCTCCTGTCTCTGCCTCCTGAGTGCTGGGATTACAGGCGTGAGCCACCACGCCCGGCACTGTGGTATGTGGTACTGATGGCTGGTGGGCGTGAGTCACCATGTCCAGCATTGCATGTGGTTACTTGGGATCGAATTCAGGACCTTGCACTTGTGAGGCAGGAGCCAGAACCACTGAGCTAAATCTCTGGCCCATGCAGCATTTATCTTTCTGTGCCTAGATAGTTTTTCTTATGTCCCTAAGGTATACCTATGTTGTTACAAATGACAAAATTTATTTCCTCGTATAGATGATAGTACTTCCTTGTACCTATCTGTCACATTTGCTTTTCTGCCTTCTTTTCTCCAGAAGACAACTCTGGGAATGAGTAATTGCTCTTGCCAGTGAACAGAAAGATCTCTTGCATCAAATAGGCAAGGGAAACTTTTCTCTTCACCATTTTTAATGTGCCTTTTCTCATTCTTGCCCCACCAGGTTGTGGAAACCTCTCATTTGAATGGCAGAGCTGTCCAAAATTACTTTCCGTGAGTGGTTATTAAATCAGTGCTTGTGAGGGGAAGGGAGTCTGAGTCCTTCTGTTTTGACATCTTGTATGCCTACAAGACTATTTATTTTACTAAAATGTAAGCTTCTTAATTTTGTTCCCTCCTGAGTCAAGACCACATTAGACAGTAGGCTCCTAAGGGACTTGGGCCTTATAATCATCTCTAGGGCATTTTCTATTGCAGGCCTTACAGGCAATGAGGAGTGATCTCTTAAGTAGAGGAAGGGATGGGCTGCGAAAAACAGAGGATTCTGTCCTGGGTTCAGTCCGGTGAGTCTTCCTTGTCTCTCTTTTCCCAGGTGGTTCCGTAGGACATAGACATGGACGAAGAGACAGAGGCACAAGAAAAGGGAAGAGAACACCAAAACTTTGGAGAAGGAAATCTAAGGAAGAATCATAGATAAGGAATAAGAATTATGGGTAGGAATTGTCATAGAACAATACTAAAACCATTTGGATTACAACTGGGCTCTGTTTAATGCAAATTTTACAAAAATCAGTCTGTTGATACCTAAAAAAATAACGCATAACATGGTATCTTTGGAATATGGTTTAAAATACCTTAAAATAATTGTCTGTTTAAATATAGTGACATTTGTAGAATTATTTATATTTACTATCTCCTTTTGGATGAAAATGAGGCTCAAAAATGTTAATATACTTGTGGAAGATGTCACAGCTAACAGGTTCTGCTTACTGACTTTTTTTTAATCACAGTTATAAAGCAAACATTAGGCTCACCTCAGAACTCATGCTTCTATATATTGCAGAATAATTTGGTGCAGTCAAATTAATAAAAATGGTATTGATTTTAAAAAGTATTGATTTAAAAAAGTAGAATCTATTGAATTTATAATTTTTGGTAGGATAAGGAAGATGCTGTTAGGATTTCTAATATAGACAGTCTCAGAATGGTATTGAAATGAGACTGACAACTATACTATTTCATTTTTTATGTCTAATTTATTTATATAGAGAGTCCAAATCACTGCCTACTTAGCCTCAGTATAAGGTAAACTAATCTGAATTAAGGTATATAGTTTTTCCATTGTTTAGTTGTAATTTTAAATATCTCTCCTTTTTATAAATAACTAAATTTAGCATATTTTCTCTTTAATTATCGGTCCTCCATTTATTTTATATATATATATATACATATATATATATATATATGCTAAAATAAATATATAAATATTAGCCTTGTAGCTATTATTTACTAGATTATGTATTCTGGGCATGCTCAAAAAGAGAAAATATTTTTACTTATTTGTAAGCAATAAAAACCAGTACATTCTTGCCTTTGATAGATGTCATTTAGAAATGCAGAAAGTTTAATTTAATACACAATCTTCAATTATCACATTCATAAAGCACACAAAAATATTTTCCCATAACTAAAAGTGTCCTACTCTCTTAGGTCACACCTTTTTTTTAAATTGAATTCTTTATTGGTACAATTTATATACATCTCAAAATCACGTATAACATTGGGGAATTTGTACCAGTATATGACAAAAGTTAATTCTCATTTTTACCCATATCCCTACCCACCCACTCCGCACCCCCTTTATACATGCTCTTTTATTTTCTTTCTGTATCATATGTCACTCCTTTTTAAAGTAGGCATTACACTATTATTTAAGGGTAAGGCATCATAGAAGGAAGTGTGTCTCCTTCAAATATCATCTTTTGCTCTTGGCTTTCTTTCTTTTTAAATGTTTTCCCTTTCCTCCTAAGAATTTTCTATTTCCTTATCCACTGTGAACTACTCTGTCCACTATCTGTGTATCCTGGTTCCTGTTCTTTGTTCCTCTTGCATATCAGTATCTAGATAATAGCCTGTCTGTTTCCTGTAATTCTCATCATATTCAATATTGCTCCACTAATGATACAATTGATGAAAAGGAACTTTTGATAATGACATAGTATAATAAAATACTGAACACTTTGAAATACACTTCTTCCAATGTCATAAGCAAAGTACATGAAAATGTTTAAGAACATGTAGCTTTAAGCTACTTTGAAAATTATAAAGTTTCTTTCCTTGTAATTACCTGGAATGAAAAATAGATTTTTGGATCTAGTATGTTTCTAAAACATTTGTTTTTCTTTCTTTCTTAAGCTGTTAAAGTATGAATGCCTTTTAATTGAAAAATATGCATAGTGACGTATCTAATCCAGAGAGATGAGAACTTTAAGAAGATTGTATCTGTGAATAAATGTACTTGGGGAGGGATTTTATATATGTCATGGATAAGGTATGACTTTTGCTTTCCTTATTACCACTGTTTTCTAATATGCACTGTTTTTTTGTGTACTTCCCTTTGCTTGGTAGATATGTACTTCAACCAGGTAATGAGTCTTTAAAGTCTTTGAGGCCAATTCCTCTATAAATTATGTTCACAATGTTCTCCTATAGGTGTTTATATCTATTACTTCTCATACTGCATAGTTTCTGACATTGAATTTCATATATAGCATTCAGTGCCTTAGGAAATGTTACTTCATTATTTTATGATAATAACTGGGTCAATTTTCATCATTTAAATGGCTTTTAATGTTGTAGATTTTTAAAAATTATCTTCATTTATAATTTAATACCCTTCTTGTACATCACCCTTGTGTTACCATCAAGCTAAGTGGAATAAATAAAAATGATTCAGGGGCCGGAGGGTTAGTTCAGTGGTTCCGGCGCCTGCCTCACAAGTGCAAGGCCCTGAGTTTGATCCCCGGAAACTACATATAATGCTGGGCGTGGAGACATGCCCACCAACAATCAGCGCCACATACCACAATGCCGGACGTGGTGGCTCACGCCTGTAATCCCAGCACTCGGGAGGCAGGGACAGGAGGATTGCTGAGTTCGCGGCGGCTTGCCTGGGCACCATAGTGAGCTCAGGGCCAGCCTGAACTACAAAGCGAGACCCTGTCTCAAAAAGCAAAAAAATAAAAATTAAAAAAATAAAAATGATTCAGGGGATGGCCTGGTGAATCCCACTGTATGTCAAACTGAAAATAAGTTGTGCTGGTGATGATAAGAATATGTAATCATAGTGATATATGTGCATCCATGTTCATAGCAGCTCAGATTGTGATAGCTCAATTTTGGAAACAACCCCGATGCCCATCTACTGGATACTGGATAAAGAAGACATGGTTTTTCTATAAAATGGAGTGTTACTCTGCCTTAAAGAATGTTAAGTTTGAGTCATTTGTACTCAATTGGATGTACCTTCAGGACGTACTCATAAGAGAAACAAATAGGTCACAGATGTGCAAATATATCTGTTCTCTGGTATGAGAAATTGAAGATGTCAATAAGTTCTAGAATGTATGATGGATATTGTGAAATAGCAAATATGCAAAGAGAAATGTGGTGGAGGAGTGAGTAATGAGGAGTAAAGAAAATATGTGATGATAATTTTAAAAAAGGGAAAAAAGCTTATGCATTTAGGTTGTGGGGAGTTATGGGGTGGGCAGAGAAATGGGGAAAAATGAAAATTAAAGTGTGTCATATACTGGTACAAATTTCCAATTTTGAGTGTGATCATGATGTGATATACAATGTACCAATAAAGGTAAAATTTTTTAAAAAATGAAAGAAAGAAAATATTCAAAGGGAAAAGAGGGTAGGAGTAAGTAAAGAAGGAAAATAAAAATTTGATGGTAAAAAAAGGAAATAAATCTTATGTATATGGGGGCAGGGGGATTGTGGGGTGGGCAAGGGAATGGGAAAAATGAGATTTATGTTGTGTCATATATTGGTACAAATTCTCAATGTCAAGTGTGATCGTGCTGTGTATATAAAATGTACCAATAAAATCAATTACCAAAAGAACATGCAATCAATGGAGTAGGTATTGAGGCAGCATCTGCACAATACCAAATATTAAAGTATTGCAATAGCAAATAAAGGATTTACTAAAGACAAATATATTATGTACACCTGTGTGTGCATGTGTGTGTGTGTGTACATGTGTATGTGTGCAGTACTAGGGATTGAACCAGGGTTTCACACTTACCTACATGTACATAAGTTTGTATTCATGTGTGTATGTACAAATGGATGAATGTTTTATTTTGGGACAGGGCCTTGCTAAGTTGCTAAATTGCCCAGGCTGGGCTCTATCTTATCTACCGTCTTCAGTTTCCCACTGTGCTTGAATGATGATTGTGTGCCACTGTGGCTACCTTATGTGCTTCTTAGTTTTTAAATATTTCACTGGGTAATTTCTTCCAGAGCATTCTCATTCAGAATATGCCTTTCACAGTGTTTTTTACGTGTCGTATTCCTGACTGTGTAAATCAATTCAAGAGTAGATACATATGGTGGAGTAATGGTATTCTTTTTCTTTAAGATTCCAACTTTACCGATTTTCACCTGGTGCTGTACAGATTGGTGAGTGGACGTTTGTAAGGATAGGAGCCCAGGTATTATGCTGCAGGATGATTGCTCATAATGACACCCCATTTCACCCTTCCTCTTTTGTGTTGCTGGGGATTCCGGGACTTGAAACTCTTCACCTCTGGATCGGCTTTCCCTTTTCTGCTGTGTACATGATCGCACTCCTAGGGAACTTGACTATCCTGTTTGTGATCAAGACTGATAGCAGCCTACATCAACCCATGTTCTACTTTCTGGCCATGTTGGCTTCCATCGACTTGGGCCTCTCAACAGCTACCATCCCCAAGATGCTCGGAATCTTCTGGTTTAGCTTCAGAGAGATAACTTTTGATGCCTGTCTCACCCAAATGTTTTTCATCCACAACTTCACTGGCATGGAGTCGGCAGTCCTCTTGGCGATGGCTTATGACCGCTACGTGGCCATCTGCAACCCGCTGCGTTACAGCACCATTCTCACCGCCAAGGTCGTGGCTGTGATTGGTTTGGGGGTGTTAGCAAGGTCGTTCGCTTCTGTTATCCCCTTTGTGTTTCTCATACTGCGACTGCCCTTCTGTGGGCGTCATGTCATCCCCCACACCTACTGTGAACACATGGGGCTTGCGCGTCTGTCTTGTGCCAGTATCAAGGTCAATGTCATTTATGGCTTGGGTGCTATTTCAACTCTGGTTTTTGACATTATAGCAATCACCCTGTCTTATGTTCAGATACTTCGTGCTGTTTTCCATCTCCCTTCTCGCGATGCCCGACTCAAGTCCCTGAGCACGTGTGGGTCTCATGTGTGTGTCATCCTCGCCTTCTACACACCTGCCCTCTTTTCCTTCATGACACATCGCTTTGGCCGAAATGTCCCCCGCTATATCCATATACTCCTGGCCAATCTATATGTAGTAGTCCCACCAATGCTCAATCCTGTCATCTACGGGGTCAGAACCAAGCAGATCTACAAGCGTGTGAAGAAAATACTATTACATAAGTAATTGAAAAGTGATAGCATCTAATATATATTATATATTGATTTTTGTAGCAGAGAAATGCTTTATAATATTATATACACCTGAATGTGTTCAGTGAATATTTGGTTTCCTTTTTGAAGTACACTATTGATAACAGAAAGTGATAGCCTAAACTCTGTAGAAGCCCATCAGCATCCTTGTATATTATTTTTAATGACTGATCATAAATTTAAAAAGGTCAACTAGAAAATTGGCCATATTTTTGTACACAGCCCAACTAATTATTATTCTGATGGCTGTTTCCATATTTCTCTCTGGTGTCTCTACATTAGCTTTTTTGTTTTTAACTTACCATTCCTATTTTAGTTCTTTTTTTTTGTTTTTCTTCTACTTCTGAGAAGTGTCTATTCATTTCAGAGCCTCTTTTGGATTGAGTCTTTGCACTGGGGTTGTGTTTTTTTCAATTCTTTGAATGTCCTCAATAGTCATTTGTCTGAGGGCAGTTAGCTACAATTGTTTTTGCTTGTTTGTTTGTTTTGCGCTCTGGGTTGTCTTTTCAGTTTGTGATTTCTTTTTCTAAAACGCAAAAGCTTTTTAATAGGATGATTTGTTGAATCCTTGTATTATTTTCTATGGTATTAGAGGTGTGTTCATGAAATCTCATGAATTTTACCTTTTCTCTCTTCTAGGAGATTGTGTTTTTGTTTTAATATAGATTTGCGACAGATTTTGATTTTATGTTCCTGCCTGGTGAGTGACACGGGTATGCTTTTAGGCTTTCCCCTGTGGAAAGCCAGCTTTTCCAGCATCACTGTGCTGAGAGTCTGTCTACTTTCCAGTGAAGGTGTTTGGGCCCTTTGCTAAGGATAGTGTGGCTGAGTGATTCACATACACTTACATATGAATAATATTATAAATTAGAATAGCCAGCTGTCATCCTCTCACCTTGCTCTATGTGGAACTTTATATTCCTGAAACATTCAAAAACTCAGTGTGACTTACACAACTTTTAATCAATAAATGTCCACTGAACGGTTCAATCTAGGAAATGATTAAAGAATTTACATGTTTGCTCTTTAGTCATCATTCAGAGGACAGTGAATGTTGAGTGAACATATTCCTGTGAGTTACAAGTGCAAAAATAGTATTTTCTATTTGGTTATAGAAAAAAAAGAACATTATATTCACTCAAAATTTGAGTAAATCTTTTCATTCTCAAAGCAATGAGTGTAGAAGTAAAAAGGAGAGGAAGAACTTTTCAAGCCAGTCCATTTAATCATTCAGAATGGAAGGTGAGTTTAGAGATTGCTTTTAACCAGTGAATTTAACATTATATTATATACATTAAATATATAACATTAAAATATTTATGATAATCACTTTTGCTAAGACATATCTAGTTATACACAGAAGAAATAAGGTATACATTTACTGAGCTATAAAGAAATGTATTATTTCATACAGCAGCTAATCTCATGTAAGGCAGGGTTCAAGGGTGGTTGTTTGTGTGGCCCAAATAATTAACACTGTAGTTTTCCTTAAGACTCCTACGAGATATAAACATTCTCTCACTGGGAACAGGGCAATCTTTCTTTCACAGCTAATTGCCCAGAATTCAAGCAATTATGACAATTTCTAACCGCATCCTGATAAGAAGTTTCTATTTAGCTTCACTGGCTTACTAAAACTTCCAGATAAAATAAATGTTTAGTATTTGACATAATACTCCATGTTTAACATGATTCAATTGAAATATTTCTCCTAAGTGGGTTAAGTATATAAAGTATATCCTCCCTAACAAGAATCCTGTGTCATGCCAAAGATACAATGTATATGATAAAAATTATCCAGGTAACAAAATCTTACAATAATGTGGCATAATGTAGTGGAGGGGCGAGTAACAAAAGGTAAAGAAAAAATGTGATGGTAATAAAAAATGGGAAACAAAGCTTTTGTATTTATGGGGCAGGGCATTGTGGGGTGGGCAGGGGAATGGGAAAAATGAATTAAATTGTGTCATAATCTGGTACAAATTCCCAATATTCAGTGTGATCATGATGTGTATATATACAATGTATCAATAAAGATAAATAAAAGATCTTACAATACAAATTTACAGAAATGATACTATATGAAAGGTGATAGAAATACAGTAAAAATTTATATTTTAGAAATGTCTATAAAGATGTATTTACTTTTGGTTTCCTTAAAATACTTCCTCATATCGAACACATGTATTCCATTATTCTTGTCTCTTCTGAAGCAATTGAGAGAAGTCCTCTTTCGAGTTGCGTTGTTGTGGCCGACTCTACATCCTGAAATTTTTAATTTGCTTAGAAATTTGCTTAGAAATTTTAAATTTTCACAGCTTTTTTGACTTTGGGGAAAGAGCCAAAAGTCTCACAGTGCCAGATCATGTGAACAACACATTTTTGTATTTTTGTTTGTCAGAAATTGCCATGAACGTTTTAAATCAGTGCAGGACACTGAGGTGTCTGCAGAGAGGCGTGGTGAGGCATCTATTCAAAATGGAATGACCATGGACAATAAACATTTTAAGATTTTAGGAGCAAAGGTATATTTAAATCAGTGTATGTATTAATAAGGTAATACATGATGCATTTATGTATCAATAAAAAAGAGGAATGCAATTTAGAATAAATTTTTCCTGTGAAACACAATAAAAGAGGTTAGATTTGCTGTATACCTTAATTTATTCTGGGAATTTACAGTGTCAGATGCCTCAAAAAGCTTTGTATTTTTCAGATTTTATAACAGCAGTATCATGTAAGTTATATTTGGAAATATCACCCTGAGAAGTACAGTGAATACCAATGTCTTCTAGTGGCCACATCTAAGCTTCAATTCTACTACCTGGAGACACCAACTCTCACTATTTCCAGATGGAAATTCTGCCCTTTAATTCCAAAACACATTAGGATAAATTTATTTGAAGGTCCTAATACATTCTGTTCAAGTTGGATATATTGATTTCCTATAATATGAAGGAAGATTTAGATTAATGATATTGATGCAGAATCCTTACTCTTTCTCTCTCACTGTCTTTCTGTTTCTCTGTGTATATATGAATGCATTTCCATCACTTTATATTGTTTAGTTTCTACAGTTAAACAAAGTCATTTTATTTTTGTTTTGAATAATTACCTCAAAACATTTGTGTTGAGTGATTACTTTTGCAGTTGGCAATACTGCATTTTTTCTTTGCAGCTCTTCTATTTTTATTAACTTTTACATAAATAAAGCCAGTATTTTAAGCATGGAAAAAAATGAGAGGCTTTATCTTACTGATGTTCATGGAATTCTGATAAATTTTTGGTAAATGGTAATCCTGCTATGAGGAGATATACTTGTCAGTAATTGACACTCTAAACCTGCAAAATCATAATTTCCCAGAAAAGCACCAAACAAAATTTACCCAAAGGGGACTCTGTTCATCTCATATGAATGTTTTGTTACTATTATTTTTGTATCTCTGAATTCAGAGTGACAAGGTCGGTGTCCAGGGAGTAGTGAAGGAGAACGTGTCTGCTTCCAGTCTCTGCGCCACTCCTACCTTAGCGAAGAAGAAATTTCCCCCCGAGACTCTGAGCTGTTAATGCTCGTTAGGACCATTACCCAAACGTGAATTCCTTTTAATTCTGAGCTCTCCCAGGTCTCTAAGTACCGAGATTGTAAAACTCCCTTTCCACTGGGAGATACACGACAGACTGCTCGCCTTGTCCCTGCTGCAGGTGAGCGCCCCAGAAACCCGCTGTAGACATGGATCGTAGACATAGGCTCCTGCTGCGCCACTGAGGATCAGCTACAGCTGAAGTCCCAGTCAGCGCCACTGTAGAAAGAGCTCCTGACAGAAAGAAGTCTCTACTATAAGGGACTAGGCCACTTACAATTTTAAAAAAATGAGAGTATTGGTTCATTACATTATGATCACATTCATCATGGAGAATTAGTACCTGTACGGGATATATCTAGATTCTTATTTTTTTCTTACTCTCCAGCCCTCAAAGAGCTCCTCAAACCCCCTCCCATATACATAAGCATTGTTTTCATTTTTTTCCTTTTTCCCTTCAATTTTTTTACTTTCCCTTGCCTCCCTCCAGTTACCCTTCTTCTTTGAAGATTTTCTTGCTATTTCACAATACCTATTACACATTTTGGGCCTCATTTATGCTTTTAGTTTCTCACACTAGAGTAAATACAACTTATACAACTTACATTTTTGAAATAACCACCTGTGGAGGGCATTTAATGTTGCAGTCAAAATAGTAATCTCTATTCCTAGCAATAATTTTTTCACTATGGTTTAGACTTCTATGGCAACTATCTAATAAAGTTATAATTATATAGTTATAGTATATATTATAATTATGTAAGTCTAGCAGAGGACCAAAGATAAGTATAAGCTTGTGAAGTTGATCCAAATCTGGGAGATGTACTCTAAATGCAGTTTTACTGGATTCAAAAAAATGTCCATTTTAAAATAATCATGAATAAAATACTTTTCAAACTTTGGAATGCATCTTCACTGCTCAGGACATGTTAACTGCTGTCATTCTTTATCCCTCCAAAATTTTCATTCCTTTCTTTTACTTTTTCTTTCCTCCATTCTTTTCATTCTATATCACTCTACCTTTTTTCTTTAGTCCTCTCCTGTTTTTTAACTCTGAAAGATTAAGGATGAAGAAGGAAGGAAGGAAGGAAAGAAGGAAGGAAGGAAGGAAGGAAGGAAGGAAGGAAGGAAGGAAGGAAGGAAGGAAGGAAGGAAGGAAGGAACAGAGGAAAGAATAAAGGAAGGAAGGAGAGAAGGGTTGCAAGTAAAATTAAATTAGTCAGAAACTTGAATTTCTTGAGCTGACTGTTGCCTGCCGTTACTGTCTCTTCTTGCCTAGAATTCTCCTTTTAACAAACCTTAGTATCCTCGTTGAGTGGAGAGTGTAATTGTTGGAAATTCTTGGATAAATTTGGCAGCCAATAAAATGTTTGCACTTCCTTGTTAATTAAATTCCAGGCAGAATCCCTTTAGCAAAGAAATGTGTTTTCCTTGTGTGAGTAATTTCAATAAGCAACATTTTGAGTCTTTGTATAAATGTGTTTATCTCAGATATTTCACACAGTGTGTGTGTGAGGTATGAGCATGGACATGTGAAGGAGAATTCAGTGGAGCACTTGGGGGCAGATTTTCTAAAAACGTACCAAAACAAAGATAGAAAACATAGTGACACCGGAAACCCTGCTGGCTGTTATTCCACATATCTGGGTGCTCCTTGAATCTAAAATCAGGCTCTCCGTGCACTCACTGGGATCTGTCTTTCTATGATGCTATGTGCTGAAGTGCTAAGGTGAAGTGCATTATATCACGAAAAACAATCTGAGATCACAATATTAATGTGACCTTTATTATTAAAAATTAATTCTAGGTTTTCCCTGGGGGTTCGAAGATGCTTGTTTTCCTGTCCAAATCCCGCGATAAGTGCTCGCTTCGGCAGCACATATACAAATCCCACGATAAAGTCAATTTCTACTTCACTTGAAATGTTTAATCTCTGTTTATTTCTTCATTTGAACTTAAATTTTGCATTTTTTTAGCTATGAAAATTACAGGTAGAAGGTAAGTAGCTGGGGAAGTTTTAATCTAAACATTTGTAAATCTCAATTTTCTCTCTAGACTCGGTCCACTACTTCTGTTCTCTTCAGTGTCAAGATGATCTATACCAACAGCACCACTTTCCACCCAAACACCTTTTTCCTTGTAGGCATCCCAGGACTGGAGACTTTCCATGGGTGGATTTCTCTGCCTTTCTGCTCTGTGTACTTACTGGCTCTGCTGGGCAATGCTACAATTCTACTGGTCATCTGGTGTGACCATACTCTGAGGGACCCTATGTTCTCCTTTCTAGCCATCTTGTCAGCTATAGATCTAGCACTTTCCACATCCTCAGTGCCTCGGATGTTAGGCATCTTCTGGTTTGCTGCACACGAAATCAGTTTTGGATCCTGTGTTGCCCAGATGTTTTTGATCCATACCTTCACAGGAATGGAGTCTACAGTCCTACTGGCCATGGCCTTTGACCGCTATGTGGCCATCTGTGCACCACTGCATTATACAACCATTCTGACACCCCGAGTCTTGGCAGGCATTGGTGTGGGTATCATAATGCGCCCCGTTCTGCTTATGTTACCCATTGTGTACTTAACCCACCGTCTGTCCTTCTGTGATTCTCGAATTATTTCCCACTCCTACTGTGAGCACATGGGCATTGCCAAATTAGCCTGCACTAGCATGCGCATCAACGGTATCTATGGGCTCTTTGTGGCTTCTTTTCTTGTTTTGGATGTGACACTGGTTGGAATCTCTTATGGTTACATTCTGCATACTGTGTTCCACCTTCCATCTCGTGATGCTCGTCACAAAGCCCTCAGCACATGTAGTTCCCACGTGGGGGTCATGTGTGTTTTTTACACACCATCCCTTTTCTCCTTCCTCACTCACCGATTTGGAAAACAGATCCCCCATTATGTGCATATCCTCGTTGCTAATCTCTATGTGGTTATCCCACCTGCCCTCAACCCTATTATCTATGGTGTGAGAACCAAGCAGATTCGTAACTACGTGGTCCGTACTCTCATTTCAAAGTGAGGGATCTTGTTTCTTTATCTGTGGATCACAAGAGTACATTGTGAAACAGCCAGTTGTTACACTTTTCCGGATGACTAGATTTTAAATGGCCCCCATTTCAAAGACTTTCTAGATCCTGAATCAACAACTCTGGAAACTACTCTTAGGTCTTAAATCTCTTTGTTTCCTTTCGTATTGGTGTTGAATATTGGGGTCTACTACAGTAAAGAACATCATTCCTCTTGAACTAAGCATAATTCCTTTTCTAACTGTGGAAATGAAAGGAACATCCCACGGCTCTCCATTAGAGAAGTATGATAATATTTCACCTGGAACTATTTACTTCAACTGTTTTTATGTTGTTGTTTTTTTTTTTTTTCAAAAAAAACTGGAGAGGTTTCGATAGATTCTGAAATATAATTGAAAATGCATTCATTTATCTAAAGGTATCACAGGTGTTATGCTTTAAAAATGTATATTTTCTCTTCCATTTTAATCTTTTACTTTATATTTCATAAAAATCTGTAGGCACTATGTGCCCCCACTGTGCCATGTGCTCCCTTTTTATAACAGCATGAAATTGGAGACAATGTGTAAAGCAATGAAAATGTGCTTTATGAGTTTGTATGCATAGAATTTTAATAGTATAATTGAAGTTGTGTTTAATAGCATAACTTTCCCCATTTCTCTGTCTCTTTCTTTGTCTCTTTGTCTCTGTCTCTTACTGTAGATATGTGTGTGCCTTTTAATGTATTTATGCAAACTTTAATACTGTGATCTACTTTCTCCTCCTTATATATCTCTTTAATCCCAACTTTGGGGAATGACATTTCCCAAAAGTACATGATTCACAGACAATTTTAAATTAAAAATAAGCTCACACAATGACATTTATAACTATATTAACATAAATGAAGATGGATTTCTGAAGGAAAAATTTCTAGGAAAATAACAGTAAAATTCACAGGGTCAAAGTTTTTTTCACTAAAGCATTTAACGAAATAAAAAAATATTGCACAATGTATGACAGAAATGCAATACAATATCTCAAAATAGTACAAGCATAAAAAGGCATGGTTTATTCCAATTCATGACAATATTTCATAATGTTTCTGAAAACATAGTGTGAAATATTGCATTATGAAACTGTGAAGGTAGCCAATGTCTTGCTTGTCCTAATAGCCCTTAAAATTTTTGAAAAGCTTATGACTTTGAAAGTTAAAACTCCATCGAGAGTAACATAAAGGTACTGCCTTCTTTATGTGTAAAACATAAAATACTTGATTATGGAGACAGACAAGTTTAGATTTGCAAGAAAGGAAATCACAAGTAGCACAGTCTGAAACAAGTTTCTTTCTAGAAATATTCCTTTTGTCAGACCTTGAAATTGATTTTTACTCTTACTTATATACTATAATGCTAGGAGATACAGTTTGGGCAAAACATTTACCCGCTGCTCCTCAGACAAAGGCCTACTATCTAGAATATACAAAAAAACTTTTAAAAAATCAGAACCCCCAGTTTAGAGACCCAATGCAAAAGTAGACATTGGAAATGAAGAGACATTTTCAGTTGAAGATTTATAATTTTTTTATGCACTCATATCCATCCTGTGGAAACTATAATAATAATACAAAGGTTATCATCCTACCACTCTGCATAACAGGAATTGCTCGGCGTATTATCCTGGAGTGTCTTTCAATTTAACCCTCACAAGAGAACATCCTGATCACTCCCTCTCGGATCTGTTTGGTTTTCACTCCATAGACAATGGGATTCAGCAGGGGCGGAAGTAGGAGGCAGAGGTTGGACAGCAGAATATGGACGTGAGGAGCAACTCGGAAGCCAAATCTGTGTATGAAGGACATGAAGAACGTGAGAACGTAGAACTGAAGAGAGACAAAGATGTGGGCTGTGCACGTGATGAACGCCTTGGATCGTGCTTCCTTCTGTGGCAACCTCAAGACGGCCCGGAATATCAAGGCGTAGGAGAGAAAAATGAAGATCACGTCCAGTCCGAGGACCGAGAAAGCCACAAACAGTCCGTATGCTTTGTTGGCTCCGACGTCTTCAGCTGCCAGCTTTACCACAGCCATGTGCTCACAGTAGGAATGCGAGATGACTGTGGTCCGAAAATGCTGCAGACGCAGCTTAATGAACAGGGGACACATGATGATGATAACGGACGCCCGGATGGTCACTGCCACGATAGTGCGGACTAGCACCTTCCTAGTGAGGATAGCAGAGTGCCTCAGGGGCTCGCAGATAGCCACGTAGCGGTCAAAGGCCATGGCCAGGAGAATGCCGGACTCCATGCACTGGAAAGTGTGAGTGAAATACATCTGGGTGAGGCAGGAGTCGAAGTGAATCTCCCGTGATTGCAACCAAAAGATGGCCAGCATTTTGGGCGGGATGCACAGGGCCAAGCCCAGGTCAGTAGCTGCCAGTACAGCCAAGAAGACAAACGTGGGGTCGTGGAGCCTGCGCTCTGAGCGGATGACGGCGGCCAGGAGGCTGTTGCCAGCGGTGGCCACAATAAAAGAGGAAAAACGTGATCCCGATCCTGTGCTGCGCTGTTTCAAGGCCTGGAATCCCAGTTATTGTGAAGACAGATGGCCTGAAGCAGGTGCTGTTGGCAAATGACATGACGGGACAATGAAGGAAAATCCTTCCAAGCTTCCAGTCTACTCCGAAAGAAGAAAATTAGAGCCTTAATTGTACAGTGTAGTCCTGGAAAGCATTGGGGGAAAATGCAATAATCTATTGCATTCCTCTAGTGCTAAACTAGGTTTTAGACGGATTTTATTAAGGAAAATGACTTTTTATGTTTCAGGAATTTTAAAAGATAGTTTTCTTTCTTTTTTTCAAAGCCAATTCTACTTCTTCTTCTTCTTTTTTTTTTTTGAGATAGGATCTCGCTTTGTAGTTCGGGCTGGCCCTGAGCTCACTATGTAGCCCAGGCAAGCCTGGAATTCAGCAATCCTCCTGTCTCTGCCTCCCAAATGCTGGGATTATAGGCGTGAGCCACCACGCTCGGCGCCAATTCTACTTCTTTATTTTTTCTTCTGGTACTAGGGATTGAACTCAGAACCTTGTGCTTAGGAGGCAGGCACAGTGCCATTGAGCTAAATCCCCAGCCAAGAGCTATTTTAAAATTTCCCCTATTCCTTAAAGTGTAGATATATGTAACCAAAATAGAGCTTCACCAAATGTGCCCCCAAATTATTTATGTCCCCAATTTAAGTATGTCTTTGCCATTTTAAATATGTTATAAATTCCATATTATTTTAAACTGTAACTTTTTCCACTTAAAATATTATAAACATGAGCTGGAGGAGTAGCTCAGTGGTTCAGGCGCCTGCCTCGCAAGTGCAAGGTCCTGAGTTCAATCCCCGGTAACCACATACAATGCTGGGCGTGGAGACTCATGCCCACCAGCAATCAATACCACATACCACAGTGCTGGGCGTGGTGGCTCACGCCTGTAATCCCAGCACTCAGGAAGCAGAGACAGGAGGATTGCTGAGTTCTAGGCTTTCCTGGACTACATAGTGAGCTCAGAGCCAGCCTGAACTACAAAGCAAGACCCTGTCTCAAAAAAAAATATTATAAACATTTTCATTCCAAATATATACAGATAAATATCAGCAATATAGTGTAATATGAAAAAAACTGCTACTGATATTTTTTTCTATTTATAATCATACTTCTTCCAAGGAGTTACATCTTTAAATTAAAATAATCATTCATCTTGCCCTCTCTTCATTCTTACCTCCAAATGATTTGTATTACCCTTGCGATTATACTACAGACTCTGGGAATTCTAAAGAACATAGAGTATTATAGACCACACTTTAAAAATCTCAGCCTATAGTTTTAAGATATTTTTGAATGTACATGGATTTTATAGTTTGGAGATCAACAGAAATACTCTAAATCAATATTTGTATTCATCTTTCTTACCAGAAAAATAAATTACCTTTGAAATGTAATTATATAAATCAAGCAATTGAAAGTTTGCATTAAAATTAGCTGCTTCAGGTGTTTCCAGTATAAAAACTACTTATCCCATGACTGAGAAGGCCACAGAATTCCATGTACTTATTGGCTAAAACAGAAAGTCGGTTTGTTAAAACAGCTGTTTTTACTTCTTAAACACTAGTATGATTACAGCTATTTAATAACTTCTTTCCTATTAAATTAATCCACCCTAAAATGAACACAATTATGTCTTCCTGCTATTATTTAAAATTCTATTGGTATAGTTTATTTAAGATTCTAAAGCCTCTTTCTTGAGATAATATCAAGTAGTAAAAAGGCTGTGGGATGATGTCAAGTTCTTCTTCCCATCACCTGCAGACACTTACACTTTTAAATCAATTGCTAAACATCTTGGTTCCCTCGTTGTTAGGGGGATGTAGAGAAATCATTTAATCACTTGTCACCTGTCAAATGAAAATAAATGTGAGTCATTTGTAGAGACATGGACGTACATCGAGGCTATAATGTTAAATGACATAAATCAAACACACAAGCTTAAATATCACATAGTTTCTCTCATAGGGGAAAACCAAATATACATGGAGAACAGTATAAAAGGTAGATAAGTAGAAAGCTAGAACTTTCTCAATGAGGAAATGATCAAGAGGGAGAGAAAGGGGGAGGAAAGAGAGAGGAGGAGAGCAGAGGAACTGTGGTGGGTTGTGTACATGAACCTTCTCCCCACAAGGAAGGTAAACCTTCTGCATTGCAAATGTCTACTAACAAAAAAAGAGAAAAAAAAGGAAACTCACTTAGAAACAGAGCTTTCACTTGGCTTTGTTTGTTAGGAAATATATGCAAGCATTAGGAACACACAACACTGCCTCCAGGAATCAATGTTCCAGAACAATGGTTGTTAAACCTCTACTTCCTGGCACTCAGTGGGGACAGCACAACCCAAAATGGAGCAGTTCTTGGCAAAGACCAGAGAAAATAGTGCAAAGCCTTCTCTCTTAATGTTTCTTGCATTACAAAAAAAGTTAATTTTAGGAAAAGAGCAAAATAAGGAAATGCTCTGTTTTTCTCTTAAATAATCAAGTTTACCAAACATTAGAGGTGACTTCTATTTGTGCTGCTAGATTTTCTTTTTTTATAAAACACACACAAAAAGAACAATGACAAGCCAAGTAGGGCAATAAACAGGAATTCACAAAAGAAAATCTGGTCATAAATAAGTGTTTTGAGTTAATTTGTAATCTTCTCTATGCTGAATAGCTCTGAAGTTGTGAAAGTGTAATTAAATATGTTCCATATTTGTTGAATTAGATAAATTGTTCTATATTTGTCGGATGAACACATTGGCTACCATGATATATTAGCATTATAGCAATTTAAATATTCTAACAAGTTTTATACTAAACCATACGTAGAAGAGGTATGTGAATTGTTTAAAACAACATATATCAGTGGCTTACTAGACAATATTCAATTTTATAGATTTAAATATAGAGATGTCAAGTACCTTAGATGCTATCTCCCTAGCAAAAGAACCAAAGCAAGGTTATATCTAATCACTACACTTGGTTAAACTGCTTCTGAATGTACAGTATAAAGTCATTAATGGAAAATGATATTTGTGCAAGAAAGCTGATAAGAATTACACTGAATTCTTATATCACTGAGTATTAATGATAATAACCTAGCTGGAGGAGTTTAGGTGTTTTCTTCATCGTGCTACATAAGGACATGATAAGTGCACTATCCATAAAAATAAAATCCATCAGTTTCTTTATCCTTCAGTGAAATGTCTGTTTTCAATACAACAGACATCATTGAAATCTCAGTGGAGCATACTTCCTCACTGTGAATGTGTGTGCAAAAAATAAATGATAAAGAACAAATTTCTGACTTCTAAGAGCTATTTTAGAATCATGATCATGTGCTTAAAGCAGGATATACCATGTTCAGGTGCAAATTCCCTCTGATGAATGTTATCACTATGTATATCTAAAATGTACCAATGGATATTTTACTTAAAAACGTTAATGACGGGCCGGAGGGTTAGCTCAGTGGTTCCGGTGCCTGCCTTGCAAGCGCAAGGACCTGAGTTCGATCCCCGGTTACCACATATAATGCTGGGCGTGGTGGCTCACGCCTGTAATCCCAGCACTCGGGAGGCAGAGACGGGAGGATTGCTGAGTTCGCGGCGGCTTGCCTGGGCACCATAGTGAGCTCAGGGCCAGCCTGAA
>PVIC010003911.1:0-19698 GCA_004025085.1 Thryonomys swinderianus | reverse complement strand
AAAAAACGTTAATGACTATGACAAAAATAAATCCAAGTACATGATAGTGGCTACAATATTAAAGAAATGTGATAGTGTGAGTTAAAGGAACACAGTGTGTGCAGGACACACAGCTGTAGACTTCATCTGTACATGTGTAGAGTACAAAGATCTCTAGGAAGCCTTTGGAGATTGCCTTCTGAATGTTGGCTTGTGATTTGGACATTTACACCAATGAAGTCTAAAGATGAATTAGGCATATCTTGTCCTAAGACATTGCTTCTGTGCATACAGCTATATCCATAAAAAGAGCTGAAAACCAAAATTCCTGTCATCCTGTGTTATTCCTTAAGTAACAGGCATCAGAATAGGAAAATCAGGTTGCCTTAGCAAAAGATGCTTGCAAATCTCTAATCTCTACAAGTGCCTAATGGTTTTGAAGCAGTGTATATCTTTATAGGGTAAAAAACACAATGTTTGTAGGATTTTCCGCCCATCTCTATGCATCATCTTGTAAGAGACAATACCTACAAAGATGTTAACACAATGAAATTTCTTCTCTTGAAAGCTACATAGACTTCTTGGATCTACTGATTAAAACAAATTGTGATACCAATATTTGCACAGTTAAAAGATGATGCATAATT
Source organism: Thryonomys swinderianus (assembly GCA_004025085.1). Lineage (NCBI taxonomy): Eukaryota > Metazoa > Chordata > Mammalia > Rodentia > Thryonomyidae > Thryonomys > Thryonomys swinderianus. Next base: position 19,072 of record PVIC010003911.1, on the reverse strand, counting down.
CCTGCTCTAATTATTTATAAATTGTCTCCTCACCACCTTCTTCAGCACTATCGTACTGCTCTTCATATATTTATTCTTTTTCATAATAGCCATCTGTTTCTCTTTCATTATCTTTTTCTATTCAAGTAAGGTAGAGACTCCTTTTTTGTTCACTGCATTTTGGAAATAAAAATGTTTCCTCTGGAAAATACTAAAATCATCTTCAGTGAAGAATATACAAGTACCTCGCTTTGGGCCGCCTGAGAAGTGCCTTTCAATTCAGCAAGGACCATGACCATTACAGGTTTTAGAACATGTAAGGGCTTCCCTTAGGAATCTGTCAGTGTGGCCTCTAGAGAAAAAAGTCTCACCTTCCAGTAAGGCATGCTACCTCAGACTTTGATTTTTTCCTTCATTTCCTGAGCTACTGTTTAAAGCAAAATTGCATTAGCAAATCCTTAGGGAATAGGCAAGTGGAAAAATGAGAAATCATTAATGGTATATTAAACAAAGTTATAGAAACATTTAAAGGTATAGAGAGAAAGACTTTCTGAAAAAGAATAAAAAGAATCAAGTGGCACAAGAAATAATTTTAAGAATCAACCACTGGATTACATCAAATTAAAAAGTTTCTTCCCCAGGAAAAGAAATGGCCGACAGAGTGAACAGACAACCCACAGAGTGGTTGAAAAATTTTGTCAGCTCTCTTTAGACAAAGACTGATGTCCAGAATACGTAAAGAACTAAGAAATAATTAGACTCCTCAATAAAAGATGCAATCAAAAATAAGCATTTGAAATGAATAGACACTTCTCAGCTGAAGAAGTATTACAGGCAGTGTATACATAAAAAAAAGATTCAACATCAGTGGTCATTCGAGAAATGTAAATTAAAATAACATAGATTCCATCTTACTCTAGAAAGAATGCCCACCTTCTAGAAATCGAATAACAGTGAACGCTGGAGATGCTGTGGTAAGGGACGCTCTGTCATTGCCGTTGGAGGAGCATAAACTGTACATCCACTGTGGAAATCACCACGAAAGTTCTCCATAAAACTAAGGCCAGAAATTCCATTTGATCCAGCTATTCCCCCTCCAGGTACCTTCCCATAAGAATTAAAATATTATATTATGAATGTTATAAGCATGCCCATATTTACAGCAGCACAATTTATAACACCTAAGTCATGGCTGCAGCCCGTATGTCCAGCAATAGATGACTAGATGATAGTGAAGATGTAGTATCTATATACAATGAACTACTACTGTGACATAAGAAAGATAAACCTGAGTCTCTGGTAGAAAAATTCATGTATTTGAGACTATAATGTTAATGAAATAAATCAGACACACAAACATTAAATAGTGAGATGGAACAATGAGAATTAAATCATGTCATGTACTGGTACAAATTCTCAATGTAGATTGTGATCATAATGGGTATATAAAATATACCAGTAAAATTAAAAAAAATGTAAAAAATAAAAAATAGTGAGTTGGGTTTTTTACCTATGGGAAGTGAACTGTGAGATGAAGAGAGGAAAGGGCGGATTATGAAATTAAAGAAAGGAGGAATTGGGGCCGGAGGGTTATCTCAGTGGTTCCGGCGCCTGCCTCACAAGCGCAAGTTCCTGAGGTTGATCCCCGGTAACCACATATAATGCTGGGCGTGGAGACACGCCCACCAGCAATCAATACCACATACCACAGTGCCGGATGTGGTGGCTCACGCCTGTCATCCCAGCACTCGGGAGGCAGAGACAAGAGGATTGCTGAGTTCGAGGCTTGCCTGGGCTACATAGTGAGCTCAGAGCCAGCCTGAACTACAAAGCGAGACCCTGTCTCAAAAAGCAAAAAAAAAAAAAAAAAAAGAAAGAAAGGAGGAATTGCTAAGTGTTATGTATATCCCCAAAGTTCTTAGGAGAAATGTTATCTTCATGTACTACAAACATGTATGCAAATATATATATACATATGTTCTATCTCCTTTCTATCTCCATGTATGTGTGTGTGTGTGCGTGTGCACGTGCGTGATCTCCAAGAGATGGAGGAGGGTGAAGAAGGAGAGGAGATTAAAAACAGAATTAAGAAATATACTGTACATGTTCCAGCTTTCTGTGACGAATATAACCATGATGCACTACTATGCACACATATCAATGTAAAATGTGAGTTTATGTTCCATATGCCAGCCTTGAACCAAGTCCAATGTTATTATTTTGTAATATCTTTATTGAACTAAAATCTTCATATGATACAATTTACAGCTTTAAAGTATTTGAATTAGTACATTTTAACCAATCCATACCATTGTTCAACCATGATCACAGTCAAATTCAGCTCATTTTTTATATCTCAAAACAAAACACTCTACTCATTAGCTGTCATCTCCCAAACCCTTCCCACTAAAGTTTGGTAACCACTGAGCTATTCTCCACTTTTATAGACTTTCTTATTTTGAAAATGCATTTTTATTTTATTCAAAATAGATCTTCAGTGGGGATACTGGTGCATCCCTATATTCCCAGCACTCAGGAGGCAGAGGCAGGAGGATTTCTGGGAGTTTGAGACCAGTCTGGGCTACATAGTGAGTTCATGGCCAATCTAAACTACAAAGTGAGACCCTGTCTCAAGCAAGCAAACAAACAAACAAAATACATCTCCACATCATCCATAAAGATCTCAACATAGTCAAAGATGGAGGGGGGACAGGAAGGAAATCCAGCATGACTTGTCTAAGCTAGTATAAAAATTATCCTGGATTCTTTGTCACCTGAACTTTTACCTTGGTCAGAGAGGGCAACTAGTTCTAGAGTTTTGCCAGACATCAGACAATGGAAGCAAGTCCTTCTCACTGCCTGTTCTGCTTAAAGATAAACCAGCACATCAGAAGCAAAAGGTTGGGCTCTACATATAGAATCAGGACATTTACCTTTATCACCCGTTACCTGTTATACATGGAAACTATATAAACGTTACATCAGTGTTTGTGAGCGTTTCTGTTCCCTGGAGGGGCACCTCTGTGTGTCAGTCCATTAAAGGGCAGTACTCAGAGCACAGGCGTCCTGCTTAAATCAGAGTGGGGGAAAGTTGAAACCATTTGAAAAGGTAAACTAGCTCCTCTAGAAAGGATTTCTAATGAGGCTGACTTTGAGGCCAGAAACATGTAGCTTAAAAAGAAGTGATTATACTGTGGCCATTTAATCAAGGTTTAAATTGAGGGAACAGTAAATGGACAAGAGAGAAAAGGAGAAATGGACATGGGCAGCAGGGTGAGTCAGAAGTAAAACAAGTTAACAGTTTACTCAGACTTGGGTGTGTGCTCCAGTCACACAATTTAGCCAACTGTATCTTTAAATACAGAGATAAATGTGTGTGTGTGTAAATACTGTTATAATATTGTGTTGTTTGTCCCCACATCTTTATTTGACATCCGTTTCAATATATCCATTTTTCTATTATGTTATTTTAATTAACATAATTGTACAAACTTATTTGGTACAGGATGGCATGTCAGTGTACATGTACCATTACAATGGTTACTTGAGAGCAATTGAAATATCCGTTCACCTCCTCGAACACTGATTATTTCCTTGTGTTGGGTGTATTAAAACTGTAACCACCAGCTCTTTTGAAATATATTTAAACTGTCATCAACAGGGGACATAGCAACAGCAGCTCAGTTCACCTGTGCTGTAGATGATTAGAAACTATCACTTTTTCACAGTCTCACCTTCACTCCCACGACCCTCAGGATTCCCTCTCCAGACTGCTCTTTATCACCTGCTTCTCTTAAACATCAGTTGTGTCTTCAATTTAAATACTGTCTCCCTTGCCTTCCTTAAATGTCTTCAAAGTGTATCTTTCTTACAGCAATTTGCCTAGCCCTGAGTATGCCTCTCTTTTCTGGTTTACTCTCAAGACTAATATTCTATAATATAGACTTCATCAAACATGGTGAAGAATCTTTAAATTTCCAGTTACAATTGAAATAAAAAAACATTACTTACAAGCCAATTAGACTTCTATTTTTATCCAAATATCACTTCAGTAAGCTTCATTAATATTTTCTATTTGGAACTGAACATATATACTACCCCAGCCATCCAAAAACAGCAGGCATAAAAATTTAAATAATTCAATATTTATTTCATAAAATTTCTTGCTTTCTGATACATTGTCCATATTCATTTAAAATTCTGAGTTAAACATGAATGTTACATCATATGAAGATTGAAAAAGTTTCTCTTTAAGTAAATTAAGTCTATGAAATGTTGGTAACCAGAATCTTTAAATTTCCAGTTATGATTGAAATTAAAAAACATCACTTACAAGCCAATTAGATTTTTATTTGTATTCAATTATCACTTCCCTAAGCTTTGTAAATATTTTCTATTTGGAACTGAACATATATACTATCCTAGCCAACCAAAAACAGCAGGCATAAAAATTCAAATAATTCAATATTTATTTCATAAAATTTCTTGCTTTCTGATACATTGTCCATATGCATTTACAATTCTAAGTTAAATGTGAATGTTGCATCATTGGAAAATTGAAAAAGTTTCTCTTTAAGTAAATTAAGTCTATGAAATACTGTCAGCTTAAAATAAGTGAAATTACCATTTGACCAGCACCCAGTCTTACATGCAATGCCTAGATTTTGTTCAGTATGACGCATCACAAAATCAATTTTGACTATGTAGGTCCAAGTTACAGGAAAAAGAGTCCTTCATATAATCTTGCCTCCAAATCATTGATTTAACATGTGCATTCCCACCATGACTCATTTCCTTGTCTCCTACTGTTATTTTTCTCTTACCCTCATCTCATACCCTCACTGATTAACTGACTAAAAAGTCTTTTATCACTTTAGTTACTGTCCTTTCTTCTATGAAAGGACAGAAATAAAATATTCCGAGATCATTTGCTAATTTTGCACAACAGTTGTAAGTTCATGAAAATCTTGAGTTAGAAAACTGGTGAATAATTAGGATTCTAATACTCTCAGAATATCTATGGGCTCCAAAGATAATGCTTTGCCCAACACCTCTGAAATGTTTTGTATTTTTTTCCTTTATAAGATTGTAGCAAGACACATGCAAATCATGAGGAAAACTATGTTAACCTATTATTATTGTTATATTTACCATCCACTAGGTATGATATTTTAGTGTATTACTTTTGAGACCTATTAATGGACATATTTTTAAAATAAGTAGAAAAAATAAAGTGAAGGGAATTTTCCATATATATAATTCCAAAGAAAGGACGGAAACTTCAGACACTGAGAGTTTCCTAGGAGAAGGTGGAATCAGTGACAAGTTAGAATTTGTTCTGGGGGTACAAAGGAGAGTCCCAATGTAAAGTTCAGTATTAAGAGATATTGAGTTCTACTTCTCTTCATTGAATGCTTGGTGATATTACACGTTTCCATAATAATTGCTTGTGTACACTGTAGTTTCAAATTGATCAAATTATCGAATTGAGTTAACTCAGGTGCTTTGCAGAGATGTGAGTGACTCTTCTATACTTAAAGATCCAGGATCTCCAGGTCAGAACTGAGCATATGCATTTGTCTTGCACATGGCTGTGGCTGTTATGGAAAGTCAGCAATAGAAGCCCTCTAGCAAGTCTCCTCTCTCCGCCTTTGGTCTAGAACAGTGAGGGGACGCGAAGCTTCCTTCCTGCCTGCACTAAGCTGTGACAGCTGGGCAGAGCCCCTCAGCCGTATGTATCTCCATCCAGCAGCTGCTTACCAAGCTGGAGATGTTCCAAATTCTGCAATGAGACAGACTTGGTCTATTTTTGAGCCTCCATTTCTAATGGCAATGCTAGCTAAGTATTAGCTAGAAAATAAGTGGAAAATACTACAAATATTTGAAAATTAACAGCAACTTTTTTTTTTGAGGCAGGGTCTTGCTTTGTAGTTCAGGCTGGCCCTGAGCTCACTATGTAGCCCAGGCAAGCCTCGAACTCAGCAATCTTCCTGTCTCTGCCTCCTGAGTGCTAACAGCAACTTTTAAAACGTGGAAGAACCTCACAGGAAGACATGAATTGGAGTGTGAGCATGAATGAGGAAGACACAATAGGAGCAATTCAGTGAAGGAAAACTATATTTTGGTGTGATTTGGAAAATGTAATTAACATTCCCCCTTTTGTCTGAGTACTGCAGATATCCCGCCTCTACCACGCCTAAACTCAGATTTCGACTACTCTGAAACCCTTTTGGCAAGCCAATCTTAGTGTAATTTACTCTAATAATATTTTCAAGGTTTTGTCATCAATATGTCTGAAACAATTTGTTCAGTATGTAGATGTCAGCACAATAGGTTGCAGCACATGAATTTTAAATCTCCTCCTCTTTCTGGGTTACTGCATGGCTTTGTGATTCCCTTGAGCTTCAGTCTACCTCAATACTAACAGAGAAAAAAAATGGTCTTCCTAGAACATCATGGAGGTGAAATATATTAATGCATACACTTTTTCTGGTACAAGCCAATATTGGATAAATATTAGAGAAGAGTTGAAAAATGAATTAATCTCCAAAAAAACCCTCAGACAGTATGCTAAGAGCAAAATATACACTTTCTTTTATATCTACTTTTTTTGATTAAGATATGTTTGTACAATTTATACATCTGAGAATTGTGATTGTGTACAAATTTTTCTCCAAACTGGTTCAGTTCAGTCTAAAACAGAAAACAAAATATATATATCAAAGAGCATGATTACTATTATCTTATTAAGATCACTTTTTTGTGACTGTTTAAATATTGTAGTTATACACTACTTATTTTAAGAGATGAACTGTGTGTTATTCTTCTCTGCATACCAATATTGCCCTTTGTCTGATATTCTATTAGTTCTTGCTAATATTTTATAAATCTGTTTTATATCTGAATGGAACGTAATAATCTAATTAGCTTTATAAAACTAAAGCAGAATGTAGTTAGGTTTTTACAAAAGTCATACAGTTATGTCATGGTGGGTTTGGTTACAAGAAATGAAAATATATGTTTTTATATATTTTTATAGGAAATAAATGACACTGGAAAAGAAGAGCTGGAGCATCTCAGTGAATGCAAATTAGGTCGGTTAATTATCCAGCTATAAAAGAGACATAGAAGCATGGTCCCTCCTAATAGCACAGAGTTTCACCCCTACAGGTTTCTTCTTCTGGGAATTCCAGGGCTCGAAGATGTGCATATGTGGATTGGGTTTCCATTTTGTGTTGTGTACTTGACTGCTCTGCTGGGAAATGTGACCATCATTTTTGTGATTCAGACTGACCATGGCCTCCACCAGCCCATGTTCTACTTCCTGGCCATTTTGTCATCCATCGACCTGGGTCTCTCCACATCCACCATCCCCAAGATGCTTGGCATCTTCTGGTGCAACCTGAGAGAAATCTCCTTTGAGGGATGCCTCATCCAGATGTTTTTCATCCACCTGTGCACTGGCATGGAGTCAGCTGTGCTTGTAGCCATGGCCTATGATCGCTTTGCGGCCATCTGTAACCCTCTTCGCTACACACTGGTGTTGACGAACAAGGTGGTGTCAGCCATAGCTTTGATCATTTTCCTGAGACCCTTGGCCATCGCACTTCCCTTTGTGGTGCTCATCCTAAGACTACCCTTCTGTGGGCGTCGTATCATTCCCCACACATACTGTGAGCATATGGGCATTGCCCGACTGTCCTGTGCCAGCATCAAGGTCAACATCATCTATGGCCTGTGTGCCGTCTCTGTCCTGGTGTTTGATATCATAGCAATTGTCCTTTCCTACGTCCACATCCTCCGTGCTGTTTTCCACCTCCCTTCCCGAGAAGCCCGGTTAAAGGCGCTCAGCACCTGTGGTTCCCATGTCTGTGTCATGCTGTCCTTCTATACTCCAGCATTTTTTTCCTTCATGACTCATCGGTTTGGTCAGAATGTTCCTCGATACATCCATATTCTTCTTGCCAACTTTTATGTTGTTATCCCACCTGCCCTCAACCCTGTTATTTACGGTGTCAGAACCAAGCAGATCAGAGAAAGGGTAATTAGAACTTTCAGGAACAAATTCTGAGGTTTGAGACTCAGAGATCAAGACACTAACATAAAATAAAGTGGATCTTTGTCTTTATTGTCAAAATTACATTTTATCTGCGGAAGAGGAAATCTTCTGTCTGAATTTGTAAAAATTTAATTTGTAATAGTGAGAAATTTTAACCCGAATGCATATTCAATGGAAGGTGTTCCATCCACAAAACACACATGTCCACAGTAGAATGACATGGAAAAGCACAAGAGATTCACAACTGACAGGGATGACGATGATGATACTAACATTTAAAGCTACATTTTACCAACCAGGGACAGTCTCCATAACAGCATTTATCTGCTCAGTTCCATTCATGATAAGAAATACTCATTATTTAGTTACTTATTTTGCTGCTGAGGAAGCTGAGGCAACGATATTGTGCGAAGTGGAGTGTAATAGCCAGGACGTAATGACAAGAAAACGGAGAGGGGAAGGCAGTGTAACCCTTCACTCTGAGGAGGCCCGTGCTTTACTCATGGCCATGTTGATGTCTGAACAGTAGATAAACTCCCTTCTTCTTTTTTAAAACTAGAGGAGTGTTCATGGAAGCTAACACGTGCAGAGTTTAAGAAAAAATTTAGAGATGCGGCCTGTTTTGTTTTGTTTTGTTTTGTTTCGCTTTTGTTTGTTTGCAGTCCCCTCGGCTGCCTTGATGGGAGAGAGAAAACGGAGAAAGCGGAAGAAGAGCAATCAGTGCGTGAAATTCATGCTAACAGCTGAGAAAGGAACAGAAGGGAAGATGACAGTGGCAAGTACAATAACAACAACCGCAAAGCACATGGAAAAAAGCTACAAAGTTTCCTTTAGCAGTGTTTTAAAAAATAGGTAATAAAGCTATAAATGAAAAGTTCAAAACACACTATGATATTTTCCTAAATTGTTAATATTGGTTTTTAAACAAATATTGAAGCATTGAAACATACTAGCGTTAATAAAAGTACAATTTTAAAGTGACCGGGAAAGTGCCTTATTTCTCACATGAGTAAATAAAAATATGCAACTTGAAAACATTAAAAACCTATGGGCCAAGTTATGGGTAGAAACCACTATATAACTGATAGCTATAGATGCATGACTAGTAAAAATTCATCACTTGAACAGGGTAAGAACAAAAGCTTTTCATTATGCTAAATGATTTAATAAGCATACAAACACTCAAATAAGAAGTAACTACTACTAAAATAGCATTTACTGTATCTTGACCACTTACATTTTCTAGAAACTCTACTTACTTTTTATGTATTTCAGACTTCATAATAGGTCAAGATGCAACATATACAGTCATGCCCTTTATGTGTATTAAAAAAATTGACATAAATTATCACTTTCCTATTCATTGGCTGCAATCCTGTCTTCAAAGTTTGAAATTCAGTCCTTACATTCATTCATCCTATTCCACAAACTTTTTGTGGAGTTTTTAATCTCCTGGAATTCGGAAGCTATTTAACAGTTTCCATTGCTTTTGCAATCTGAAATTGTAGCATGTTCCTGATCCCTTCTTTGGTGTTATTAATCCTCTCACTGTGAACAGTACCTCTGTTTTTTTCACAAAGGTTATTTCTGATTTCCATTTTACTAGATCTTCTTTTGTTACCATCTCCGAGAGTCCTGGCGATTGAGTTTTATTTGCTGTTTCCTTTTTCCCTGCTCTGTGGTGATGAACTTTGAAATGAGTTACTGAGTTTCAGAATAAACTCCTTAATCTGTTAAGATTTAATTTAGAAATAACAGTAAATGCAAAATATTCAAAAGACATTATTTGTTCTCATATTATACATCCAAAATGGTATTAAATAAATTAGTGGGTACTGTTATTTGGTCAGAAAATTGACGGAAAGATGATTAACCATATAGCTAAAAAACAAAGTGACTGAGATTAACATAATTATAGAAAGTGGATAGATAAAAGTGCTGGGATGGATAAGAATCCCATAAAAACTTTATGCACCCTTGAGATAAAACTCCCAAGGGTTCCTGCCTTGCTAGATGCATGTTTCAATGAACAGATTTCAACTGTGAGTCTCAGTCTCACAGGAAATCTCAGTGCTGGAACAGGTTGACCTGGGCACCCTCTCTGGGAGCTCCTACCTCTTCATAAAGTGCTCCTGCTGAGAAGCGCATGCGCAGGGACATGGAGTAGGTAGGCCAGCCTGACACTGCAGATGAAGGGGACACTGCTGGTGGGAAGGAAGCCAGGTTTTACCTCATCTTTGTGGGGTTTTTCCCCAGAATGGCTCAGAGGTGGAGCAAACCAGAACAGTGGACACTGAGGGGACTTTCTGGAAGTTACAAGAGATATTTTTTAAATGTACCAAGATGAAAGTGCCAGGGTACCCGGGGTGCAGGTACCACTGTAGAGAGAGCACCCAGGTCCTCACTGAGGCAATGTACCTGAAGACATGGGCTTGGGTGAGCCATCATCATTCAGAACCATGTGTAACATGTGATTCTTGGGAAGAGCTGCTAACTCTTGTCACCTGGAAGGTCCAGGGAGACTCTTTGCTCTCTGGGCTGGAGAATAGGAATGAGTAGCAATACCAATACTCGTTCTTCTTGTGTATTCATCTGTGTTCAAGTAACAGAGAAAGTGTTTGCTTGCTCGGTGGTATAATTTGAGTGTTGAAAAATTTAGTTAAAGAGTTCTATTTGGTTCAGACTGAGTTGATTGCACTCAGTTCATGTGCTCCTTTCTAGAGTAAAACATTCATTGTATACACCATTAGGAAGATGAGAAGTTTTTATATGAAGTATACTATTAACATCAAGAAGAATATCAGTGGGTAATAATAATAATGAGAAATTATTCAAAATAACAGTAAAGACCCATTAGGTATCTGACCCATTAGGTATCTGACACTCCTTTTTTGTTCTCAGTAGAGCCATGCATGTAGGTTTGCTACTATTAGCATCTCAAACTTTACTGATACATAGAATAAGACTCAGGGACTCTTTAAACTAAGGCCATTGGTACATGGGAAAATGAAAACATAAATTCAGAATTCCCAGGATCTAAGCGCCCTATGTGATCATTTCTACAACCATCCTTGGATAGCAAATACCAAGAATTCTGTGTTGAGACTCTGGTTCTGAATATGCTGAGACTGGTGAGAATGAAAATGATGACATATCACTGATGTTTGCTTTAAAGCATAGATCTAGCAATTTATGATTATTATTCATGCAAAAAATGTGTAAGCTCAAAATTTCAGTCATGGAAATGGAAATATCAAAACATAATTGTATTCTGATTATGGAGGAACCATAGATATAGTTCAAAGCAGTGCTCAGTGGTACAAATAACCAGGTAAATATCAAAGATAAAGGTAAAAGTCATTCTAAACAGAAATCACTATAGAACTGATGTGTGATCAAAGTGTACCAGTGAATACGGAAATGTTTAAAATTTATTAGAGTGAAAGATAGTGTTATTAAATACACTCAATATAGTTTCTTGTTTCTTACACACTGACCTCATCAACCTCAGCACTTTCAAGGTAGTTTCTGAAGTTCTCTTGAATGAGTTTTTATGAGTGTTTATGAAATGCGTAAAATATATTGAGTACTGCTGCTTCTCAGTACCGCCCACTGGAAAAGCAGCTCTTAAAAACATTATGGGATATTCTTGCCCATTTTATTAATTGGGTTTGACACCCTTCAGCTTCTGTTTTTTTCCAAAGTTAAAATAACAGTGAAAGAAAAGATTTGGAATTGATTCAGGACCCGTAGGCAGGTAGGAGAGTGGAAGCAAAGGAGGTTGGGAAAGAGGCCATCAGTGCAGAAAATTGCAAGAACAATGGGATAAGAGTGTTCCAAGCAAATGAGAGTGTTTTGAGGGGGACTAATAGCAATATATCTTTAATTGTAGCTTATTTTTATTTTAAACATCCACTACTTTTAGTGATCAGGCATAATAGTCACTGTTAACATAAGTTTCTCACTTTGTTCTTTTATTACAGCTTTAAAATATTGAAATTTAATTTTAAACTTTTTGTTTCTCTTTTAATTGAATGAAATACCTGTATTCTATTCAAACAAAATATTCTGTCTAAAATAAGCTCTAAAATGGAATATTTTAATGAATGATATTGCTTTTATATGATGTGGCTACATTTGTATAGATTTTGTGTTCCATACCATTTTATTATGCAGCATTTGAAATATACAAACTAAATAAAGAATCAGTCTGTCATTACTTAGTCTGAACTTTTAAACTTTCTGAACTTTTCTCAATTTGAAATATGATATCTAAGATAAAATTTATATATATTTAATCCATAAGTCCGATCTTAGTTCAGATATGTGTATACTTACATATTCTATCCCCCTATAAAGATACAGAATATTTTATTTACCTTAAAACACTCAGTTATATTCCTTCCCAGAAAAAAACCTGAATTAGCCTCTGATAACAGCTCAGTGGCACTTTGAACCTATAATTACATTTCATCTTCTAGAGGTTAATATAAATGCAATAATACATGATGTTTTGCTAGTTTATAGCAATGGTCAACTCAGCATAGTGATTTCAGATTTACTTGACACCTATATTTTAATCAGTCCATCATTATTAATGAATAAATGCATGTTATGTAACCATTCTGAACATGAATGTCTGTTTACTTATTGATGGCTATTTGTATGGTCGTCACACAGAAATTATGAACAAAGCTTCTATGAATGTAGATGTACATATTCCTGTGGAATGTGCTGTTCCTTTCTTTTGAGTAATCCAATGACATTCAGTTGTTGTATGTTATGATTGGTTTGGTGTACTAATAAATGTAGAATAAATCTCTGTATTTTGCTAAATTTTATTATTTTTCTTTCACACTGTTTGGAACAGAATCCCATGCTCAATAAGCTTGCTTAAATTTGATGTTATTAAGCATTACAATTTTAGTTTTGTGGGTGTTAAGTAGAGCTATGTCACTGATTGTTTTCTGTATCTTATTATCTTAATGATTTCAAAAATGTTAAAATAATTATATATTTCTTTTGCTAGGACTCAATTCAATTCAAATCTCCTTTCCCCCTATTTGCATGTTTCTTTTATTTAGTTATAACTTACACAGTCTTCTTTTAATAGAAAGAAGTAAGTCAATACTTTGAAATCTCAGTTAATATTCACAAATGTTCTTTTTTCTTTTTGGTCTGGGGGATTTAGTTGACAGCTTATTATACATACTGAAGTCCGACAACCATATTCCCTTGTGTCTCCCAAGAAACACCAAAGAAGACAATAGAGTATCTTCCAAGGCATCTCAGCAGGTTGTCCTCTGCCAATGACACAGCCCCAGACTCTTATCCCTCTGCCTTCCTTCTGCTGGGTGTCCCAGGTCTGGAAGCTTTCCACGTCTGGATTGCCTTCCCTTTCTTTGTTGTCTACCTGATAGCACTTGTGGGGAATTTCACAATCCTGTGTGTGATCAAGACCGAGCAGAGCCTTCATCAACCCATGTTTTACTTCCTAGCTCTTCTCTCTTGGATCGATCTGGGCCTCTCCACTTCCACCATCCCCAAGATGCTGGGCATCTTCTGGTTCAACCTTCGGGAGATCAGCTTTGAAGCCTGCCTCATCCAAATGTTCTTTATCCACACTTACACTGGCATGGAATCGGTTGTGCTCCTGGCCATGGCCATTGACCGCTCTGTGGCCATCTGTTTCCCACTGAGATACACCAGCATTCTCACCAGTAAGGTGGTGGCTATCATGGTCTCTGTGGTGGTGGGCAGACCGGTCCTCCTGGTGACGCCCTTCTGCCCTCTGCTGAAACGCCTGCCCTTCTGTGGACACTACATCATCCCTCACACCTACTGCGAACATATGGGCATCGCTCGTCTGGCCTGTGCCAGCATAAAGGTCAACGTCATCTACGGTTTATTCGCCATTGCTGCACTGGTCCTCGACTTGGTGCTTATCACCGTGTCTTATGTTCAGATCCTCCAAGCTGTCTTCCGCCTTCCTTCCAGGGAGGCCAGAACCAAGGCACTGAGCACATGTGTTTCACACGTCTGTGTCATCTTAGCCTTTTACACCCCGGCCTTCTTCTCCTTCATGACACACCGCTTTGGGAGAAACGTTCCCCATTACATTCACATTCCTCTGGCCAATCTGTATGTGGTTGTTCCTCCTTGTTTAAATCCGGTTATTTATGGGATCAGAACAAAACAAATACGGGAAGCAGTGGTAAAAATATTTTTAAAGAAAATGTAGTCAAAATTTATCCAAAATTTACATATTATTTCAAGCTCTTCTACAATTTGCCTATTTTTTTTTCCTTTTTTGAGACAGGGTCTCGCTTTGTATTTCAGGCTGGCTCTGAGCTCACTATATAGCCCAGGCAGGCCTTGAACTCAGCAATCCTCCTGTCTCTGCCTCCCAAATTCTGCGATTAACAGGCGTGAGCCACCACGCCCGGCACTGTGGTATGTGGTATTGATTGTTGGTGGGTGTGAGTCTCCACGCCCAGCATTGTATGTGGTTACTGGGGATTGAACCCAGGACCCTGCACTTGCGAGGCAGGCACCAGAACCACTGAGCTAACCCGCTGGCCCACAATTTGCCTATTTTTGTGCTGGCCCAAAATGACCTCGGTAAGTGAGCATACACAACTTACTTCAGATATTATTAAAGTGTATACTCATACTCAGTGGCTCTCTTATATAATTTCTACTCTGACAATGATGTCTTTACAGTGGTAATAAGAAATATTTATATGTTGGATAACATTTTGATGATCTATAGTTCTTCAAGATTTTATCCATGAATCAATATTTTGTAATTCTCATATTAAACTCTCTGGTAATATTACTTTTATTGTGTGATAACCCATACTTCCACAATTATTTATAAATACCATGTCATTTCTCTTTCAAGCTTTCAGACTCATTCCCTGCTGCCAGCTCTACAGTGGTAACAAAATAAAAGGCAAACATTAGATGAAAATAAAATTAGCTTTTAAATTTTTTCATAAACTTATCTGGAAAATGACTATAAATCTTATGAAAATTGAATGTCTTAGATAATATGATTACACAGAGTGATTTGATCATAAATACATGACTGTGGATTTAAAAGTCAATCAAATATTTTATTACATTATGAAATAAAATTTTCACATAATAAATTAGTTATCAAAGTTTTCAAAATGTCTAAGAGGAGACCATATATATATATATATATATATATATATATATATATAATTTCTCAAGTATTATGTTTTTAGTATTTGATTCTGGCTGATGCTTACTCAGCAAGATCTACCTGGTGAACTTCGTGCAATGAGACCTTTATGAGAGTGGTGTGGTTCTTTAGGCATTTGGGACATTTTGATTTTACTGTTAGTATTCAAAGGCTGCTATAAACTTGCCTTCCATGTCTTTTTGTTAACCAATGTGCTTATTTCACTTGAGAAAATATCATACACTACAAGCCCTGGCCATAAAGCTATTGTGAGGTTTTTATTTTTCATGAAAAGTTTCAGCTGAGAAAATATTATATTAGAAAAAATGTAATATAAATAAGAATTAATATAATATATGAGAAGAATATGGATTTAAATAATTATCACAGGAATTTAGTTAGAAATCAAATATAATGAGAAATCTCTGGAATATTTCTGGAAAAGAGGGACAATAATATTTCCACAATAACATTTGTGTCTGCATGTGGTATGAATGAGGAAGGTAGGGAGTTACCTAAACTGAAGACTGATGAGACTTAACCTGGAGGAATTAGGTGAAATGGATTATAAAAATCCTCAAGTAATAAATCCTGAAGAAAACAAGAAGAAAACAGAAAAGAAATTAAGGTAGATATAGAAAATACCAGAAAATATTATATTCTCTAAATTTGGCAAACCTACACATAAGCCAAATAGTAATCATCTAACAAAAAGCTAGTGAGTTTGGAAAAACTTCCCTGAAAACAGCACATGTAAATTTCATTCCAAAATAAGTAAAGTTCATGGCTGGGTTTTAGCTCAGTGGTCAAAAGATTGTCTAAGTGTATGGAAAGCACTTGTGATTCAGTCCATGGCTTTATTTTAGTATATGTGCTGCCAAGGTTAGCACCAGTCCATGGCCTTATTAAAAACAAAAACAACATATAAAACTTCTTATTTAGCATAATATTTTTGGAACAGGGGTAACTGTTTTTATATGACTAGCAACACTAGTATCTGTAAGAATCGCTTTTTGTCTGCTATTTCATGCTTTTACAGACACCAAGGGTTGGTAGAGATATTTGTTTTCATTTCTCTATAAGAAATCTCCATCTCTTAATTTATCCTCAGTCCTAGAATAACTCAGACAGACCTTGCTCTGAATGTGACTCAAGACAAAATACTTTTTAGTTCTCAGTCCTGGGAGACTACTTTGTTTATGAACATTGGAAAGCCACTTCTTCCCTGTGGCAGGCTGAAACCAGATGGTAAACAGCCTGGGATTCAGAAGGGTAATAAAACTCTAGGGGCATCAGAAGAATAATGATGCTCTGGGTTCAACACAACCTTCAGAACAGCAGCGATATCAATATATATATGCACATGTTGGAAATTTTGGACAAAAACAAATGTGATACAACCAACTTATCCATGCATCAGAACAACCCTCAGCTCCCCAGGTAGCTTTCTGTTTCTAAAATGGATAACTGGAAGTCGGCAGCTATTTTTGGCAAACATTCATACAAAGGGGATTTTGAATCTTGCAAATTAGAAGTAAGACAATGCTTCAGAACAGAAAAAGATTAGATATAGCTCACTGAAAAGGTCCCGGATTCCATCCCCAGGAGTGAAAAGCAAACATATAAAGGAACAAATTAGGGTGGTTAAGGTTACAATATTTTCATAGTGATTTAGTTAGTATCTCATATTTCTTGAAGGAAAGAATTATATTTATTATATGATTTAATGTCTGATACATTTGTGCAACAGAGTAGAATTTCCCATTTGAGGAGAAAGGACACCCCCATCCCTGCAGCTCTTTTTTTTTCCTCTTGCTCTTTTAGAAAACATATTTTTCCCTTTTCTACTTTATCTGTAAGAATGAGATAACTCATTCCATGATTATAGTTAGATTATCTGTATAAACTAAGGTCATCAAACTCATAGCCTCTTATCTCCTAAAGGAAAGGGCTTTAAGGAAAACATTCCTCCTGTTATATTCTCAATACACATTAAGCCAAGAAAAGACAAGTCATTATCACAAAAAGTTTTCTTAAGAGATTTTTATCTTTTCTACTTGAAAATCTGCACACTGGGGTGTTACATTATTATTTCAGCTCTAATTATTCAGTGACTGGTTAGACGTGCCAGTTGTATATATAAAGATGGTGAATAAAAGCTCTTTGTTCTAGAATTTTCCTCCTCATGTGGAGTGTTCTTATTTCCATCATGAAGAAGTTGTCATTATTCTGTTTATTTTATTCCTTTTCCTAATATTCAACAGGCTACTTCTGCTTGGTTAAAATATCAGCCTTTTCATAAATTCTCATATCAGTGTTTTCATAGCATAACACATATTAAGTATGTACATTTTTTCTGAATACTAATCTATGAATTAGATGGAATCAGGAATTAGGTGGAATCAATGTCTATATAATATAGATGAATAGATTGTATATACAGACTATATTTCAAAAAGGATACATGGATATTAAAAAGAATTCTTTGCATTTTTCTGATTTTAACTCCTGATTTTAAATTCTTGTTGAACACCAGACAAGTAGTTTGATAAAGGCATAACTAATTGCATAGATAGTTCAGTATCCATTTATAGCTTTAAATGATTAGGAATTTCTGAATGACATATTAGTTTAAGATATCTCTTTCCTTTTTAGTTTTGATAATTTCTAGAAAATCACACCATAAGTATTAGAAACATCATGTACTCACTTCACCATTTCTCTTTCGCCATACACACAACACATGTAAGTATCAAAGAAAATTATTTTTCATAATATTGTTTGTTCCTTACCCCATATTTATGACCTTTTGAACCAGTTTGTTTTTTAGTATTATTGCAGCAAAACAAACAAAGAGGCCTCAGTGGTCCTCCTTCATTGTTCTGTTTATGCAAAAATGTTGCTCTAAATATTTGTATGTTCTTCATAATGCATTTTATGTAAAAATTAAACAAATGCTTCATTGACATTTTCCAAGAAACTGCCATTCAGAAAGAAAGGGAGACATAGGATTTCACTGCTATTCATACACTGTTTTGTTTTCTAGGATGAATAGATATAATGAGATCAAAGAAATCCCTTTATTGGAGAGACTGGGGTTAGTGTTTGGTTAGGTAGATATTGGGGCAAAATTGTAAATGGTTCCAAGAACTGTAGAGTGATTAATAAAATTGAAACTTAAGGAAAAAGAAGTTTTTATTGAATGAATCTGCATTGTTCTGAAAAGAACATGGATATTGTATTTAAAGGGTCTTTAATATGCAAGTGATAGATGATCACTTATAGTGAAAAATAATTACACAGAGACAGTAGAGAGCAGCATGTAAAGCAAGATATGTCAAGGACCCAAAGATTAAAGTTTAGAGATCTTCATGAAATATATATAAACTAGTCAATTTCTGCATTTGATTGTGCACTGTGGTTTTTTAAACTGTCCATTTTTAAGAATTTTATATTTCTGTCTTCTTTAATCTATGAACTTGGTAAAAACA
Source organism: Thryonomys swinderianus (assembly GCA_004025085.1). NCBI lineage: Eukaryota > Metazoa > Chordata > Mammalia > Rodentia > Thryonomyidae > Thryonomys > Thryonomys swinderianus. The sequence continues at coordinate 333 of PVIC010003911.1, read as the reverse complement.
TCTGCATTCTATGTTTTTATATTCCACTTAGCATAACTACTGTAAAGGCTATAATTCATAATGAGAACTAACTGCCATGCTGTCTGTAAGAAAAGCGTTCTCTTTCAATTTCCTCTGGAGGTGACACTTAGTGACTTGAAAAGTAGGGAAATATTTAGCACTTTGAAGAAGGAGTAAGTGAACCTAAGACGGAGAAAATTCTTCTCTATGAAATTTCATTGAAGAATTTAAAAAGTGACTTTGTGCATGCAGGGAGTAATTTAACAAAACCACTAAAAAGGTCTGGAAATGATTCACTGGTTCATAGGCCATGGATTCAAAAGTCAAGTACTG